>JALRMH010000036.1:114699-388239 GCA_026119935.1 Endothia cerciana | reverse complement strand
GGTCGACCCCCGAAAAAAAAATAAATATAAAAGAAAAACTTATAAAGTATATTAAATAAATATTTTTCGATCTTGATTTTCAATAATAAGTAGTAAAGAACGAGTAAATAAGTGATTTTGAAATATATAAATATTAAAATCAGTATTAAATTCGAAGTGAAAATCAGGGGAGTTATAATTTAAAGATTTAAGTTTTTTTAAAAGTTTTTTGTTATTTTGAATAAAGGAAAGTTTAAAGGATTCCTCTATATAAGAAAAAGTTTCTTCCGAATTAAAAAGATTTATAATAGAAGAAATAAAAGCTATAATAAGTAATATAAATCTTATAAAAAGATTTAAAAAGCAGTGAGATAATTAATATTAATAGCTTAAAAGATAAGTGAATTTGAATAAAAAAAAGTAAAATAAAAGTAAATAAAGTAAATTTTTATACTTATTTATAGTTTAATATAAATATAGTAAGAAGATTAAACTAATAGCAAAAAAACAAGCTGTAGATTAAATAAATAGTTGAAAGATTAAGCAAATAATAAAAAAAGAAGTTGTAAATTAAATAGATAATTGAAAGATTAAGCAAATAGCAAAAAAGAAAGTTATAAATTAAATAGATAATTGAAAGATTAAGCAAATAGCAAAAAAAAAAGTTATAAATTAAATAGATAATTGAAAGATTAAGCAAATAGCAAAAAAGAAAGCTATAAATTAAATAGATAGTTGAAAGATAAAGCTATTAGCAAAAAAAGAAAGCTATAAATTAAATAGATAGTTGAAAGATAAAGCTAACAGCAAAACAGGAAGATATTAATTAGATAAATAGTTGAAAGATAAAGTTAACAGCAAAATAGAAAGATATTAATCAGATAAATAATTGAAAGAAGATATTAATTAGATAAATAGTTGAAAGATTATACTAATAGCAAAGGAAATAGCTATAGATTTAATAAATAAACTCTATATTGAATAAAAACTATAAATAAATTAAAAAAATTTATATTAAAAATAAAAGAGTAGTAAAATAAGCTTCAAATAATTTAGATAAGTATTAATTAAATAAGTTAAAAAAGAAATAGTATTTAAAAAGCTTAATATTTAATAAATAGATTAAAAAAAGGAAGATTCGCCAAAACCTGCCTTTACGCTCGAGAAACGCCTCTAAAAAGAAAAACACACTTATTTCTAACCTTAGCTACATCGATTTCACCCAGCCGCAATAGATGCAAGACCTTGCACCCAGGGCGCAGAGGGGGAATTGATAGAAGTTGATAGCAGGGGTGGTGGACTAAGGTCAAGCTAGCATCGTGAAAATTTTACAGGTCGCGGAGACCTTAACGCAGCACAGCAGGAACAACGCGGAGGAGGCGCTACGAATAAGAAAGATAGAAAGACAGAATACGAAGGACTATTAAAAAAACTCGCCGAACAAGTCTTTGGGAAAGGGGCATCGTGCGTGTTTACTAAGACTAAGAAACAACAGCTCCGAGATGTAATTATAACAGCTGGGAGGAGGTGGGTCTCGGCGACCTCGCGGAGCAAAAGTCCTCTTTCCCAAAGACAGCTCGGCGAGTGCTGAGGCGCATTTGCAAAACGAAGAGATGAGATACCGCGAAGAGGTCGCGGAGAGATAGCAGCAGGGAGGTTTCGTCCAGCTTTCGAGCAAGGTTTTCCTCCCTGGGTATTTGCAGAGGGTCCGCATGCCTATAAAAGGCGCTGGATATGTATTCAGGTATATATTTAGCTAGCGTGAAAAGAATTATTATTATTATTATTATTTATTATATGTGGAATATTATATACGTGCCTAACAGAATTGTATTACGTAATTGTATCTTATATAGCGGGGTCGCGGGGTAAGCCCTCCGCTTCTTCCAAACCAAGACGCGTCTCACCATTACATCACACCCGCATTAGACAAACATCTACGTCTCTGCAGTTGATAGTTTTACTGCTCCAATACAGTTGAGAAAGACAAACTACTAGCGCTAGGAAATCGACGATACTACTACATCTTTCTCCCTCTGTGCCTTCGACAAGATTATCGTTAACACGGAAACACCCTGATACGATCGTGGGCAAAATGGAAGCTGCTATGAGGCGTCACTTTTTCCACCATGGCGATGACCAGCAGGTAGGTATAAAGCATCTGTTTAGTTATCCCACACCTTGAAAGATGACTCGCTGACTATGCTCTCAATCTGTCGCCTGTCGCAGGTAGCTGCCGAGGAGCGACAGAACTGTCATTGGTGCCAGCTCCGTTCTTTTCAAACCCACAAGACGCTCCCCGTCACTATTGTCAACAATACCAACGACGGGGAAGTCCTCCCGTTAAACTTTCGTTTCATCAATCGCTCTATCTTAGGCACCGGCGTGGCCCCTACTGAGGACGAGTTTCGCTGCGGCTGCGACTGTCCTGATGAGGACTCTTGCATGTACGCCGGCTGTGCTTGCCTAGACGATATGGCCAGCTCTGACGACGACCGAGAGGACTCGTCTATAGACGAGCTTAACGAGGAAGACGATGAGTTTCTCAAGTCGGCCGCCAGCATGCAGAAGAGGCCTGATTGGGCAAGACCGAGGGGTAGCAGGCAGAGCTCCAGAGACTCTGCCGCCCCTGCCCCCGCCGCCGCCGCCGCCACTACCAACAGAAAGGAGCTGAGGAAGAAGCGCTTCGCCTATCACTCCCAGGGCGCCAAGGCTGGTCTCCTACGCGGATCTGAGCTTAAGAACTCGCGCGCCCCTATCTACGAGTGCCATGAGGGCTGCTGCTGCAGTAAGGCCAGTTGTCCAAATCGTATAGTCGAGAGGGGTAGGCAGGTTCCCCTTCAGATCTTTCGCACAGAGGACAAGCGAGGCTGGGGTGAGTGCGATTTCGTATATCTACACTTGAAGAAGCACTGTGTTTTACTGACGAGGCCTGTCTCAACTTTATAAAGGCGTCAAGACAATGCGCGCGTTAAAGCGTGGTCAATTTGTGGACTGCTACCTCGGCGAGGTCATCACGCCCCAGGAGGCTGAGAAGAGACGACACCACGCTAGCAAGGCCCAGCAGAAGGATGTCTATCTGTTTGCCCTGGACAAGTTCACAGACCCTGAATCTGCTGATCCCCGCCTGCGCGGGTCACCACTAGAGGTTGACGGAGAGTTTATGTCCGGGCCGACTCGATTCATAAATCATAGTTGCGAACCTAACCTCCGCATCTTTGCGCGTGTAGGCGATCATGCCGACAAACACATCCACGACCTCGCGCTGTTTGCCATTGAAGATATAAAGAAGGGTGACGAGCTGACCTTTGACTATGTTGATGGGCAGGAGGAGATAGAAAGCAACGCCAAAGACGCGGCGTTACAAGAGGAGATGACGAGGTGTCTGTGCCGGAGTGAGAAATGTAGGGGCTACTTGTGGTGATAATTCACGCTGTACAGTGGTAAGAGGGAGTTGCAGTTGACCATTCTTCCATAAAGCACAAGGTCGGAAACACCGTGCACAAGCAGCCGGCCCCCTACTCGCAGACGAACACGCGATGGAGAGGTACGGATTTTGTCTCTACAAGTGGTCTTTCAAATCAAACCCAAGATACGCCGACCTGGGTACGTAGCTAATCATATGTGATGCATTTGTTATCGGTGCTCCTGCGGCACCTACATCAGCAAGGTGTCCAGATGCTAGAGAACACAGTATAGACGTTGCAGGAGGCTATTCGTTGTGAACCAGGAGAACACAGGAAATGATGGTGCTCTGGGCGTATTCCGGGACGATTGACCACTCACAGAGGCCGGACAGGTCACCTGCGCAGTCTGGATCCGTGTTCCTAGCGCCCCGGTTGTGGGAAGCATCCTCGATTTAAGCTTGCACTGAACACCCCTATATGTGAAGATCAGCCGCGGTCTCAACGGACGCCCAGAGCAAGGTCTCGTTGCTCTGGGATACGTCTTATGGGGGGGGGGGGAGGTGCCTGGGGCTGTTCCGGGAGGCCTGTAGAGGCCTTCAAGCGCTAGGAACTCTCTGGACAAGAGAAGTTGCCATCAAGACAAGATACGCCAGGGGTGGGATTTTCAGCGGGTGAAGACACCCGGAGGAGCAGACCCAAACGTTATTCGAAATGCTGGCGCTGACCAGTTCCTTGCTGCTTTCGAAACCGCCACAGCCAAGCATAACTCTCCCCACAAGGGACAATCCGCATCTTGACGTCTGGAGTCCTCACCCTGACACCGCATGGAGTGTATCATGTGCCCGACTTTACAGACGCCTAGGCTGCTTGCAACAGGTGGCTGATGTCTTCCTGGCGGCCAGGGACGATATTGTGCTGGCAGAGAGAACCGGCACGTACTGCCAGCCCAGTTTGCTCTTAGTATCATCGAAGCTGACCCTCATACCTACTGTAGGATCCATAGACCTGGAGCAAGATGCCAGTCAGCAGAAACTTTCTGTCAGACGTGTGGGGGGGGGGGGTGTCGTCAAGGACAGGCGGGGCATTTCGAGGACACCATCGGGCACCAGGATATGAGTAAAGGGAAGAAAGGGTGGAAAAGATGCCAGGTGCATCTCAATCCGTAGAGGATCCTAGTATCATCATGTTGGCAGGCCTCGAAGATGGATGAGATGTGCCCATTGATATCTGTAATAGGTGTAAGGCTTGGGGAGGTTGTCTGGTCCCTCAATAACCCCACTTGCCTCCCCCCCTTAACCCAAGGTGCCAAGGGGGCCAAGGTTGGATCCTTGGAGGGGCTCCCCGTGGTCACAGCTGCAGCCGCAGTTGACCCCCCAAAACCTGTTAGGACCACACATATACATACATTCACAGCCTTGGGTCAACCACCCACCATCGTCACCATCACTGTCCCACGGCCACCGCCATTGGCACTGTCATCCATCATCCTGTTGCAGCAACCAGACCAAGGCCACACACACACACACACACACACACACACACACACATCACCCCGGCAGATCAGACACCCTCATTGTGCCCTCTGCAAACCACGACTGCGATGAGGTGCGCTGATCAGGCTCCTCAGTCTGCAAAGGGATAGCCAACTCGTCCCATCTTCAGGCCTGTGCTCATCCTGACATGCACCGCCTTGCCATCCATCACATTGCCATCATACCCGGCCTGGACAATGCAATGAGGGGAGCATGAATTTGTGAGAGCCTCCGAAAGATATGCAGAGGTGAAAGCCAGGAAGAGGAAGACCCAACCCCGGACTGCATGCATTCTACTTTTATTTGATATAAGTCAGCGGTCAAGGCTTCCTGACTCAATATCCAGCATGGTGCGTGGCTCACCCTGGCCCCAGACCTCACTTGCTCACCCACTCTCTCCTTCACACACACACACACACACACACACACACACACCCACCCCCTTGTACGACAGACTGACCACCTGTATGCGCACCATGTGATATGCCTCCAGCCTTGGGCATGGACGGGACAGGCCTGAGAGCAGCTACTGACCACGATGCCTCGCCTTGTAGGGCTGCTGCTTTTCCCGCCCGCATGGGCCCAACTCTCCCTATCCAGGAGCTGCTCAGTCCGGCTCTGCCCGCGCTATAAACCCTCCTCCTCACCAGCCCCAAACACCTCCTCCGCTTGTTTCATCTCAAGACCATGATGTTGGTCCTGCCGCACCCAGCCCGCGCACCCGTCACCGCCGGAGACCTCTTGGTCAGCATATCAACAAGCCACTGCGTCGTCAGGGCTGGGCTTCCAAGGACCGCACATGGTCAAGGACTGCGCTGGACTGTGAGCGTCGAGATTTCTTCGAAACTAGGGTCGACGGCCACCCCGAGATCTGGCAAGCCATCCACGCTGCCCTGCGCGTTCTGTGGGATGCCGATACAACCAGTCACGCCCCCCCAAGCATCCGGGATGACAGCGAGGTCGAGGTTGACATCGATGAGCATGATCCTGCCATTGCTCTGGCTACCGCCCAGAGCATTCTGGATGCTGTGGGCATTACCCTCCCCACTGGCAACCTCGCCGATGGCGCTTACGACTCGCTTGGACACTACTATCAGCTGCCCTCATACATCGTCACCGACCCTGCTAACATCGTCTCCGTCAGTCAGATCGACGGCGCCCCCGGCGAGAGTGAAGAGAATCTAAAGGATGCCGGTGACGACAACGCCGAGGACATGGACGACGAGTTGGCCGAGAGGCGCAGGGAGGAGAAGGGCAAGGCTGTCGTTGACATCCGCGCTCAGGTTGTCGCTGTTGTGCGCCCGAGCGACGGCTCGGGAGATCTGAAACTCCTCCTTGCCAAACAGGAGACTGCTCGCAGCGTCATTCGCAGGATCGTGGAGGAGACAGGCGCAAGTCCCACCCATCTCAGTCCCTTTGCCTTCTCTCTCTGCTGACAGCGCTCCATCATAGTTCCAGCACCGGTCGGCTCGCAATATCCGCCTAGTCTTTCTGGGCAAGATTGTTAAGGAGAACCAACCGCTCATGGCCCAGGGCTGGCAGCCTGGTCAGGTTCTCAACGCCTTCATCAGGGACGATCCTCCAAGTTAGTGGGTGGAGGCGACCTACAAGGCCCCCAAGCTCGGCAGCAGGGCGAGGCCGCCACCACCGGTACCGCCATCCTATCTGCGGCTGCTCCACCCATACAGCGCCAAAGAGCTCAGGCCCTTGAGTCCGCTGAAGGGGCCTGCCTGTCTTCACTTCCCTTGCGGGATGCTCGGCCCCAGCACCACTTATTCATATACTCACTTGCATCAGGCGAGCCGCGGAGCTGCGACGCCTCATGGCTTTGGAGCACACCGATTTCCATCACAGCCAGGCCCGGACTCGTCTCCGCCTAGTGCCTCACGATTGCCGGCTCCATCTCCGACACCAATCCCTTTCCCATATTTGACATCTGAAACCGGGATCGCGTCTCCGGTTCTCCGGGTCGCCTTCTCGTTGTCGTGTCCCGCTCCTCGGGAGACGGAGATACAACGAGCCTGTGCCGCACCACGTCCGCTCCCTTGTCCTTCGTCGGGCAAGCAGGAACACTGAATCTGAGTGGTTTCTTGGCCCACAGAGCCCTAATACTAGGTCTTAATGGCGAAGACTTATTTCCCAATATACCAGCTCGAATTGTGGATTGTTGACATGATGCATATTTGGCGGTATCTACATTCTCAAAACACACTCCCCCTTTCTTCATCTTCTAAATATCCTACTCTGTCACAGTCTTCAAGATACCCCGAGCTTTTTATTTTATTTAATCATGGACGCAGCAGCGGTGTTTCTGCATCGGATCTGTGGGGAGTTGGAAAAATCACTGCTGCATTATCAAGCCTAGTGCGGTCCTTCTTGCCCTTTCCTTTATAATCAAGATACCCCTACTCTTCATTTTCTCTTCAAGAAATGCTGTCTGAGGGCATGGAAGTGATTATTGTCCTCGCATTTGTATTATCACTACTGGCCCAGAGAGGAGGAGGCAGAGAAGCTGTTAAGTGAACCCAATAATATATCCAAGTAGCGTCCGCCCGTCTTGATCGCACCTGAGATGGGTAATGTTGTGGCAGATCGCACAGCAATCGGGCATTTTGATGACTGACTTTGGTATCCGCGAGGACCTACCATGCATTCATTGTACAATGCATACCAACATCTCCACCAACATGCTATGAACAACTCACCCCATGAGTGCTTGTCAGTCAGTCAAGGGTGAAACAGCCTAATGTCAGCCATTCCATACCGGTCTCTGTCGCTAATGGCTGTTCCGAGGTGTGCTGGTCGACGAAGGCACAGCTGTAACACCAGATATGGGCGAGCACTCAGTACTATCAAGCTATTCAGGACTACCAGGGGTAGGTACACCGTTGACCGCTCAGCCTTGAAGGTAGATACTCAGTTCTTGTGCTGGGGCCGGACGCCTGGGAAGCAGGCGATTCTTGATTCGACAATGACCTCCGGGAATACGTACGCCATGTGCGGTGCCGATGGGCATACATTTGCGCCGCCGTGCCTGGTTGTCACGGCACGCGCCCCCCTCGCCATTTGCTCAGAAGAAGGGTCATAAAAAGGTTATATCACATTTGCTCCGTAATGTGGGCCTATCTGTACCGTACCACAAAGGGAAGATCCCCCCACCCGCCTTGAACCCCCCCTCGTAGCAAAACAGCGCTTTTGAACAAATTCACTCACTGTCCTCCGCCATATCATTTGCCCTGATGTCCCAGCCTCACGCAGCCGTCCCGATCTTGTTTAGGCCCTTCAAACTCCCCAGACTTAGCGCAAGACCTTGGGAACGACTGCGTATCCGGACGAACCCTGTAATTGGGCCATCCTCTCCTTCCTTCTCAATGCTCAAGTTCGCAAGTGCATCCTCTCCTGCAGTAGTAGATTAGTTTCGGGGACCAAATACGATAATGGGGAGCGGAATGCTGATCTTACCAAATACACTTCTAGCGTAGAGGTTCGCGCTCAAGAACTGGCAGTCGCCCTTCAGGCTAGCCTCTGGTGTGAGGCAGTTCATGTTGGTGGCCGCCATCAACTGGTCCAGGAACTCCCTGAGGGACTTGGCCTTGCTGTTGATGTTGACCTTATTTTCCCATTCGAACTCCGTCCACATGGTGCGGAACTGTGTCTCTGTGCAGGTTGCCGGCTGGATGTAGTCCATGATATCGACGTGTAGGTCGTTGAGGATGACCACGTTTGTGTCTGTGCTGTGTGCGCCATCGTAGACCACGTTTCCGAAGATGACACCAGTGTCGGTCGACGAGACCTTGATCGTGCATTGCACATTGTGGAAGTCATGTGGTCCAAGGTTCTGCGTGGTCGGCCTTTCCACCACCTTGAGGTCTCCGAGGGTTGCGAACTCGACGGACAAATTCTGCAGGGTCTCGGTGGTCTGGTTCACAAGCAATACATCTAGCACAATGTCGAATTGGTGGACCTTGACATAGGCTTCTGCGTAGACGGGGTCTGAGAAACCGGTGAGCTGCACGACCCTGCTCAGTTTGGAGCTCAGATCTTCCGCAGCTGTGCTGTCGCCACCGGTGGCACGTTCCAGGTCGACCTCGATCTCATCCGAGCCGTCGCCCATGTTCTTCTTGCCGAGTTGGCGGATGGACACGACATCATCAACCTGAACGGCAGTTTTGGCCTTTTCCACGGCCTCCTTGGCAGCCCTCTTTTTCTCCTCGACTTGAACCATGGCCCGGAAGGCCTTCCGGGTGTCATCCAAATATACGGACTCCAATTCTTTGTGCTCAGTGAACTCCGCTAGAGATCGTACACAGGACATGATGCGGTCGACCGAGTCCTCGTCGATTGGGGCCTTTACGAACTGCGACTGGCCCACACGGATAATAGAAATCATGATCAACATGGCCTCTGCACGCAGGGCATTGGTGCGGGCATGATCGGATGAGATCTCAGAATGCCGCATGACAAGCTTAGTGAGCGTTGCCGACAGTACGGTCGCTAGGTAGTAGTCACCTTCGAGGATGAGCTGTCTCAGCGGCGGCTTCTGTGCTGCCTTGACAGCCTCCAATTTCGCCGCGGCAGACGACTGGCTGGTCAGGGCTGTCTCCGTGGCATATGTGCCGTCCGCGAGGACTCTTCTTGAACCCGTCGGAGCAGAGGTTTTGTGATGACCATTGACCTGATCCTTGTCCTTCTCTTCCTCGCCGTCGACATTATCGAGCAGGCGCTGTTCCGAGGCAAGGATCGGGATCTCCCCAAGGCTGGCCCTGATGCGCCTCCACGCGTCCCGGACGTCCTTTTCCTCGAGCGAGTACTCGCCGACGATCCACAGGATCCCCCTGTATACCTTGCCGGCACGCACCTCGCTCAGCGTATCGACCAGTCTGGAAACAATCGACGGTCGCAATTTTGGAAACTTCTCGACGACCTCCTTGACGAAGTTGATAACATCCACGGCAGAGGTATTATTAAAGTCCGCGATGAAGTCCATCAACAGGTCGACGACGCTGGCCGCCACCTCGGAAAATTTGATGGCGCATTGGTGTATCGAGTGGATGAGAAGCTGGCGGTATTCCGAGTTCTTCTCGTACTCCTGGTCCACCGTCTTGGATAACTCCTTCTTGAGCAGCAGCACGACCTCCTCAACGTTCTTGCTGGAGACCATCTCTAGGGCGATATCGAGAGCCTTCTTCCGAACGTCGATGTCGGGGCTGGAGAGCACCCGCAAGATCTCCATAACCAGGTCATCTAGCACGCCCTCGTTCTTCCTTCGCAACTGGTCGACCCGGTCGAGGACGATCAGCTTCACGTTATTATCGGCCTCCTTGATGCTGAGCTCGATGAACTTGGCAGCGGCGGCCTTGATTGCTACGGGATTGTTGGTGAGGGCGGTCAATGACGAGGCAGCCTCGTAGACAACAGTTGATGCACCGGCCTCTAGAAGGTCGAAGATCAATCGCAGGTATCGCGCCTGTCGCGGTCAGAATACCTCCTGCGTCCTCCGGGGTTTTTTTTTCTGACCACCTACCTTGTTCTGGGAGTTTTGCACGGCATCCTTCCGGATGAACTCCAGCTCAACAAGCTGGAGCAGCTCCTCGGCGTTAGGAATCCCCTCAAAGACGGAGCTCAGATATACCAAGGCCTTCTGGTGATCTATATTGGCCAGTGCAGCAAACGCGTTTCTCTTGCAGGTCGGGTCGCTCTCGGTCTCGAGGAAGGTGGCGATGAGATCAGAGGCATCGGGTATCAGCGAAGGCGAGTGCTGATGAATGGAGGCGACGGCGAAGACGGCATTCTTGCGCACGTAGGCGTGGCGGTGCTCGAGACAGGATCTCGCGGAGGAGAGGAGGGGTTCGATGAGCTCGGGCTCGCGGAGCTTGCAGAGGAAGCGCAAGGTGTTGCCTCGGATGTACTCGTTGGGATGCTGCAGGTCATTCCTGATGCCGTTGCTGTAGGAATGGTCAGCACGCGTCGTGTACGTGGAGGAAGAGGGGGACGGCGAGGTTGGAGGGGATCTGTGTGGGCTTGACCAGCGTACCAGACCAAGATCATCTCCTGCTTGAGCTTGCCGGCGGCGTCGAGCTTGGGGCAGATCTCGTAGTAGAAGTAAAGAAGCTTCTTGAGGGGCTTCGACTTGGAGGGCATGACGAATCGGATGATGTGCATGAGAAGCTGAGGCATCGGATCGCCATTGAGCATGATGGTGAGGATGGTCTTCATGGTCTGGAGTTTGGTGTCGTCGGTGCCCTTCTCAAGCTGCATGCGCAGCTCATTGGCGGTGGGCACGTCGGCAGCATTGTCCTGGTGGACTAAGCTGTAGGCATTCTCTAGGAAGGTAGACATGTTGGCTAGGCGACGGGGCAGCTCGAGGAGCTCCTCAAGACATGTAGGATATATGCTGTGGCGGGTGCCTGTGTGCTGGGTTGTCGCGATGGAGGGTCAGCGTGCCCAAAGGGGAGGGAGGGGAGATGGAGACACAGCTGGCTGAAAGCCCTCGAAGGTCTCTGGCGCAAGAGGTTGAAGATGCAAGACGCAGGAGGAGGCGGATAGTCTCAGGGGGACCGGGAGTACCTGTCGTGGCGACTGTGTGTGTGTGTGTGTGTGTGTGTCTGTCGCGCTGAGGCAAAGGGCGGAGGGAGAGACCACACCAGTCGCGACTCACTGCCCTCAGAGGTGGACCGGACTGGGTCGAATTGGGCTGGGTTGGATAGACTGTGATCGTCTCGTCTTGTCTCTCTGGCAGACAGCGGCTGTTGCTGCCCTCTGCAAATCGAACGAGTCTGCTCTGAAGCCTTTGGAGGGGAAGGGGACCTGAGGTTGGAGGTCTGGGGTTCTAGAGTCTGGAGATCTGGCCCCTGCCAAGACGGCTTGGTAGGGGACGGGCTGGCACAGTGGCACTAACAACAGCTCCATCCCCTTCCCGGCCTCATGCACTCAGGGTACTGCAGGGGCCTGACGGAGCTGGAATATCGTCAGCCTCCGGCCAGGCAGGGTACCAACCAGTACGCACCCGCCCGTTGCTGGCCAGGTGGCTTCTCAAGTACCCACACCGTACTTGGCAGCACGCTGATAGTTGCTCCCCACGTGCTGCTCGTCCCGTTGACCTACCTGGCGTGCCCCTCCAGCATAGCGCGCCCTGATTGGGATCTTGCCTGCCCGGAACCGCGTTGAGATCGCATCGCAACCAGACTGCATTGAACCTGCCCTCCAATCTCCACCCCGGCGGCTCGACTCTTGCTCTTGATACTCGAGGTCGACACAGATCTGGACTGTCGCGATCATGTCCTCCACCAACGAACCCTTTTACCTGAGATACTAGTAATTATCCCCTCTCCTCCCCTGCCTGTCTCCTCTTCGCCCTGCTTACAAGACGTCTCGACAGCTCCGGCCACTCGGGCCGTTTCGGCCATGAGTTTCTGGGTATGCCTTCCCCCTCCCCCAGGACGAGACGGATCCTCCGATATATCCCGGCCGATCCTGACTTCTGGTCTCTCTAGAGTTCGACTTTCGTGTCGTTGGCGACGGGCGCAGTGCCGTTGCCCGCTACGCCAACAACTCCAACTACCGCAACGACAGTCTCATCCGGAAGGAGAGTGCGTCTTCCTTGTCTAGCCCCTCCCCAACCCTCTGCGTCCGTCTCACATCTGCTGAACACTGTCCCCTCGTGTAGTGTGCGTCAGCTCCCTCGTCATCGACGAGATCAAGCGTATCATCAGGGCTAGCGAGATCCTCAAGTATGCCGTTCATCACCCCACGAGGCAGGACCATGCCTACTGACAGCAGGAACAGGGAAGATGATGGCAAGTGGCCGCAGAAGAACAAGGACGGCAGGCAGGAGCTGGAGATCAAGGTGGGTGGGGAGCACATCAGCTTTGAGACGGCCAAGATCGGATCTCTGGTCGATGTCACAGAGTCAGCCGACCCCGAGGGGCTGCGCGTCTTCTACTATCTAGTGCAGGACCTGAAGGCACTGGTCTTCAGCCTGATCTCGCTTCACTTCAAGATCAAGCCCATCTAAGGCGCGGATGGAGACTTGGGCAGCCAGCAAGCAAAGATAAGGGGTACGGCGCTGGGCGGGCTGGTGGGGGGAAAAAAAATTTGAAAAATGATGATACCCTTTTTGTTTCGCGTATTTTGAGCCTACAGCCGGGAAATCTGCAGACCGGGACGCTGCATGGCGACACAAGGGCATGTGCATCTTCCCAAAGGGTTGCAACGCGGCGGGAACACGCTGTTGCGAGGGACATGGAGAAAGCATGAGAGGACTGTGTATAGAGGAAGCTGACGCTGACGTGACGTGCTGTCTCAGTCACGCCAGGCCTGGAAGGGCGGCCGGGAGACCAAGGCGGCCAAGAGACAGCAGCGCTCAAACATCCAGGCGAGTAGTCAATGAAGAGGCCCGGCTAGTACTCCCCGTGAACTCGTGCTGTTCGTTCGTCAGACACCACGCATTGGGATTGTATTGGGATGTGGGCGTCAGCAGGGCCATGCAGCCGAAGTCTGGGCTGGGAAGTCATCGTCGTATCCGCACAGCCGCCAGCACGAGAGGTCCGAAAACAAGCGTCGAGAGGGAATACGCAACAGTGGGCGATAGGGCTCGAGACGGGAGGGTCGCAGGGCCTACAGGCAAGGTTAACGACATGGACCGGAGAATCAGACCATGGCGTGTTGCGCTCCGAGTTCTCTTATTGCTGCCTGTTAGACATTTGACCCTAGGGTCACCTAAGACGACGTAAAACAAAAAAGACTTCACACAATGACATGCCTTGCATGTGTTGCACCTAAACCTGTTTAGGAGGAAGACGCCTGAGGCGTATGGGACTCGGCCGGCTCATGGCGGTTGGAAGGCGGAAAAGATCCTGGACCGGTCGAGCGTCCGCCAATCCTGATTGTCTGTCGTTATCCCCAGCCAATCCTTTTCTGTAAATCCTCCCTCTTTTCGGTTTTCCCTCTTTCCGATTCCACACGTCCGATCCTCACTGCCGATTAGTGATTAGGGTGGTGGTAATCTTCAGCAGAAGGAAAGGAAGAGAGGAAGAAGGAAATCCAAGTCGTCTCTAGCTGTAACTTTTGGTACCCACCCCTTCCGTGGTTCTAACTGATAGTCCCGAGTCTCGACCTGTATGTACTTCATAGTACCAGGCAGTCGGGGTCCTCGTTCTTATCTCGGCCGATCTCGCCGCCCCCACAACGAACGCCTCAACTCACACGCTACGGCACCTGGCATCTCACTCACCTCACCCACCTGGACCTGGACCTGGACCTGGACCTGGCCTCTCTAGGCTGGATTGACCTCTCACGGCGACAAGCGCGACCCTGTACTCCGTGCTGCACATCACATACCTACGCCACGCCGTACGGAAAGGTACAGTACCCACGGTCGGCGCGGAAGAAGAACTCAAGGCGCATTGCATTGCATCCGCGTCGCATCCCCGTTGTCACTGCTCTTCCGCCCTTTCGGAGCCTTTTCCTCGGCATAGGCTCACTTACGCATCTTCGATGCAACCCGTCGTCATCGTCCCCTGCCGCGCGAGGTCGCCATCGTGACTCTGATCCTGGTTGATGGGAATTGGTCTTGTCACCCCACTGCATTCATCCGTTACCGCCGCATCCATCCACGAACCTGTGTAGTGTTCGCCTTTGGATCTGTCCCACAGCGGCGCCTCTTCGCTCGGCGCAAAGGTCCCGACCTCGACCTCGACCTCGACGCCGACGCGATATATCTCCGTCCCCTTCCACGCTCCGCACGACCTGCGACCTCCCCTCCCACACCAGCCTGTGGCCACGTTGCCAGAAACTCAACATGCCTACGCCATCTGCCCTCGATCCTCAAGCCTCATACGCTTTCGCCTCGACATGTCCAGAACCAGACGACCCTTCCACCTCCCGAGATGATACCCCTGTGAACTCGCCTCCCGACTCGATACATCACTCCGCGGCCGCAGGACACGACACCGCCTCCAGATCAACCGCTGTACCCTCCGCTCCTCACTACGACGACACTGACGGGCCCGTCCCAGACCTCGACCCCTATGCCGACGTCTCGAGTACGATCGCTGACAATTCATCTTGCCTCGAATCCCACGAGACACCAGAAGTCGACCGCACAGACTCTCCCCGCGGTCAGTCCCCCATCGACCACGTCCGGACCCTGAGACCACGACACGGTGTAGGGACACCGCACCGGCCCACCCGTCACATAGACACCGATGCTACATACAACTCTCAGTACCAGCCTGAGCATGCAATGGAGCATGACTACGACTTACCCAGCATGGGGCATGGCTATCCGTCGAGGAGGGTACGTTTGCTCGTAGAGCACGGCGTGCTTGTGTTGTGTGGGAAGTCTAGACTGACAATCCTCGGCTCAGGTCATTCCGACTTCACCCTCCTCGTTTCTGCGGGCAGGAAGCCGTTTCACCGGCACGCAGCAATCCGAGAGACAGGTTTACGATGTCCAGGTCGAGATCAAATACGTTGATCTGCGAGAGTCCTTTCTCTGCGGATACCTGCGCATCCAGGGTACGTCGGGCTCGCCCAGTCTGGGCCCCCACCATATGCTCGTCATGTACTATATTTGCTAATGGACCTCTTATGCGCAGGCCTCACGGATGACCATCCAACACTGACAACATATTTCGAGGGCGAGATCATCGGGACGAAGTACGGCTTCATGACCAAGCACGCCAGCTGGGGTGCCAATGACAAGACAGACCTGTCCCACTGGTCCAAGTTTCCGGCCTTCCGGCCTTACTCCAAGCAGGCTAGGAGGGGCTCCTCGGTCGTCATCAAGGACATCGCTCAGAGCGAACACATCTTTATGCGTTGGAAAGAACATTTCCTGGTTCCCGATCACCGCGTCCGCACCATCACCGGCGCCAGCTTCGAGGGTTTCTATTATATATGTTTTAACCAAGTGCAGGGGGAGGTCAACGGCATCTATTTCCACAGCAAGAGCGAGAGGTGAGTGGGCCAGAGTCCTATGCGCGCACTCGCTGACCGGTGCCACACGGTATCGGCCCATCACGCACGTTTACTCTTTTCTGACAGTCGCCTTTAGGTTCCAGCAGCTCGAACTAAAACACGTCGAGGACAGGGGTTGCCTCAGCGCTTTGGAGTTCCGGTGATATTGGATAGCAGGGAAGGAGTTTTGGGTCGACGATGGGCAGCCACCACATTGCATGACGCACGAGATGGACGAGGTACCGATGGGCGGAGGAGTTCTGGCTTTTGCGCTGGACGACTTTCCAGACGGTCTCGAATATAAAGCGACGGGCGTTTCGGCATGTTATGACATGGGCTGTGGTGTGGCATGCTCCTACATGAGCGGCATAGCGCCTCTTTTTTTTTTCCTTCCTTCCACGCCCGGAATATCCGAGCATTGGTGCAGCATGCGATATAGATACATGCCTGGGACGTGCTGGGCCATCCATCCAGCGGGATGAAGATCGAGTCACCGAACAAATTAGCGAAGCGAGGTGCAGGAATACGAGAGCCATCGTGCTTGCTGATGGTCCGACACGGGCATTCCACGGTTGTGACAGGCATCTATCAAGATGGCGGCTCTTTTTGGAATTTGTTAAAGTACCCCTTTCGGAAAGGGTTGAGGTTATCCGCTGTCACTCCCGCGTGCTGCGCCCCGGCCCTAGCCCTCCACGCCTCCAAGTCTACTGGGCTTACAGACTCATCAGGCAGCTTGCGGTACGTGATGAGCCTGCGCGACCACTTGTTGAACGGCTGCACACAAATAACGATAATCTCAAGGCAGGGATGTGTCGGCACCTCGATCTCCTGATCCTCGTCGTTGGCGGTGGGCATCCAGAAGGAGAGCCGACCCTCGTCGACGAGCGTCTCTGCTGAAAACTGCAGGATATCATCAAGCATGGCAAGGAAGCTGTATGGCTTCTTAGGCGCAATAAAATCCGGGTTCCTGGCGTCTTGGTCAGCGTTCATTAGAACAGAACACGACGATGCTCACTCGCTCACTTGTATCTCGTGTGGCCCGCCTTGACCACCCAGGGTGTGCTCTCCGGATCTCGACAGCCAAGAACCCGGAGACCCTCCCTGACACCGTAGGGAGGATCACAAACTATGCCGTCGAACAATCTCGCGCGACCGCCCAGACCGCCACGTCCCAACGGTAGACGCCGGAGCGGCGTATTGGTCAGGTCGGAGGTGAAGACGTCGCCCAGTCTACTCAAGAGCTCGTAGTGCTTGAAATTGCCACGCAGTGTCTTCTCACCCTTGACGAGACTTCTCTTGGCTTCGGCGCGGGCATCGTGGCCAGAGCCCCTCACGGCCCGTCCGTCGATGTCACTGCCCCAGCTAATGGCGCCGAAGGCTGAGCAGGCGACGGGGAAGCTGCCTGTGCCCACGAATGGGTCATAGAAGATCTTACCGGGGCCCGCGAGGGCCATATTCGCCGTGACGAGTGCGAGCTCGGAATCCATAGACGTCGTGCTGATGTATGGCCTCTTCTTCAGGTCGTACTTGGTCACAAGGTCCCGACCTCCCTTGCCGAGCCATCGGCCAAAGTGGTAGCACGTGGGCTCCTTCTGTTCCAGGTGCACGGGATCGAATGGCCACTCCTCGAAGATGGTGTACTCGTGGTCCGGGTTCTTCATCTTGATGGGTCCATGGAGTGGCATATAGCGGAAGGTGTTGATGATGTCTCGACGCTCCTCCGCAGTTCGGGACCCCTGGAAAGAGTCAAAGTTGAACTTCCAGGAGTCATTGCCGTAGCGCTCCCACAGATGAGAGGATCGCCCCTTGACCGACTGGTGGAGCTCGTCCAGGGAACTGCCGCTGCCCCAGTACTCGTACACGGCCTGGGTGAGGATAGAGCGGTAGACGAGACGGACGGCCACTTCAGCATCGCGGGCGCGGATGATGCAGAAGGGCTTTTCTGGATCATAAGACACGACGGTGAAGGGAGCGCTCTCGGCCACGGCAAGAGCATGTAGCTCGGGAACACGGAAGGACTCGTGCAGCTGGCCGAAACGGACGAGGAATTCCATCTTGTCGAGCGTGCTAATCACAAAATGTCAGAGCTAGCACAGAATGGTTGCAGGAGATGGTTGCGTATGCCTTCTCTCTGACTGCGTCTCGAATAGAGGAGAGTGGACATAGATCCTGTACCTGGTTCAGATGACAGGACCTCAATAATTCGACTTGAAATTGGCAGGTTTTGTCATGAGTATCTCATCTCATCTTATGCTGCGCCGGCATGCCAGCATATTGTTTTGTGTTCCTCCTCACTTCAGCTCTTTGTGTCCAATACGGTACAGAGCGATGTGCCTGGTTCGAAAGTCTGCGTTCGCATTCATCAGATTCGAAGGGTGGCAAAAGGCATGGAAGCCATGAGCGAAGAAGATATTTAGTCGAGCTGGAAGGGAGCAGGCGCCCTCTGACCCTAACCCAGATACCTAGCAGACAAAATGCCCATATCTGCAGATCCACCCCATCCCGTCCCTCGCAGCGCTTCAGAGCAAAACACCTCGGCCTTCCTCTCTATATTTCTGCGATGCTCTAAAGGCTGCACAGTTTTTATCCTGGGGATATCGGAGTGTGAAGCGCGGTAGTCATGACCGGAGATATGCTCTCGTTCGGAGAACCCACCGTCTATGAACGGTCTAAGTGTTTCTTCACGTATGGCCGCATGTCCTATATCGATCCTGCGCAGCTTCCGGCCCAGTGGGCACCCAAGGGGAAGCCATGGTCGACGATATTGACCCACGACTTCATCCGAAGGGTCAGTATACTTAATGGAAACCCCCACATGCCCCCCCCCCCGCCGAGAAAACTTGTGGAATCTGATCACACCGCAGATCGACCTCATCCTCCCAGAGGAATCTTGGCATCTAGTCCGAGCGGCGCTGTTTGGTCTTGCGGCCCCTCCGGAATTCTGCCGAGTCACCATGTCTCTTTCCCAGATACTGCAGGGCGATTTCTTCACAGAGTACATCAAGATCGGTGTGTGGCTGCCCCTCATCTCATCTCCGCGACGGAACGTCGGGTGCAGCATACTAGGGCCCTGCCTCTATCTAGCATGGTCCACCGGCAAAGGACCCCATTTCCCTGACTGTGTTTGCAGGTGACATAATCATGCTTTCTCAGGGCCGAAGAGATGTTGACAACGTGTTCACGCTGAAGGATGGTGAGTTGTGCTTTCTTTCACGTGGCTTATGGCTGCTAACACCTCCCAGGCCAGCTCACCATGTTCCTAGACAAGGAGACGTACGAACGAGCCGGTCTGGTTGGCAAGCTCTACGGCACCAAAGGGGACAGAGGATTGAAGCCTCGCTGGATGGTTCAGTTCGACCTCCGCAGTCCATCCATGTTTCGAGGCAAGAAGGGCTTCGACCGGCTAGTCTACGCTTGCGAAAACGTCCTATGCGAGCCCCTGACGTGGCTGTTCCATAATGTATCTTCCAGAGGTGAGTTCTCATCGTGGTTCGCTACAGAATCGAGCTTAGCCCGAGAGCTTATTTCTAACGGTCGTCCACAGTGCCCAGTTCTGATCCCCTGGACGCCTTCCACCACATCAAGTGCAGAGCGTCTCCAGAGATCTGTGAGAGCCTCGAGGTCACCTTGCCTCCCCTGAAGCCGCCTCCTGACTTGGTCACTGCGCCCGACACCAACGACGTGCCAGAGTTCGTGGCCGACATCTACGAGTGGCTGTCATTAGTCCGCCTCCAAAGCCCCCGGATATCCTCAACGGACGCTATCGACCCCTTCCTCAGCCGCTACCGAACCCCTAGGGATTCGGACGAGCAGACTGCGGTCAAGTTATGCACCATCATCTGGGAAGGCCTCCTCCCGCCCACGCTCGCCCAGCAATTGCTCGTGGACGTCGTCCTCAAGCTGCCCTCCCGCGATTGGTTCTCCTTGAGCGTAGCATCCTTCTCCAAGACAATGTACGGGGACGCAGCAGAATGTACGTTCCTTCGGCCGCCGAGTTCTCCCAGAGAATACTTCCTGTGGGATATCAAAAGCTATGAGTAGTTGGTCCCTGTTGGAATTGTGTTCATCCTTCCCTGGGCCGGACATTGCGCTCCTCGGCCAGCTCCTCCCCGGTGATTGCTTCCTCGACCAGCTGCCGAAGCGCTGCCTGGCCAGCCTCTGTGTGGAAGTCGTCCCTCGCAGCAAGCTCCTCGATGCGTCGTCTGAATTCCGGGTTGGGTGATGCGCCTGCGGTGTCCTCTTCGGCCATGGGACCGAAATTCACCGATAAGCCCTGAGGCACCGGCGGGAGACCGCCGTTGGCATGTCCGTTGACAGTGGCCTGCAGCGAGTTGGTCCCGTTGGCTTGCCCGGACGCCTCCTTGGTTGCGAGATAGTCGGCCACGGCTGGGAAGTCGCCTTCCTGTTCGATCTTCTGACGTGCTGTCTGCCCCTCCTCGCCGGTGATGCTGATGTCTAACCCAAGCTCCTCGACCAGGACCTGGGCGGCCTCGACAGTCTCGACGACGAACAGGGCGGTCTCGGAATCCTCATCACGCAGGTCGACGGGCACGTGGAACTCGTTGACCAGGGCGCGCAAGAGATCAAGGTGATTGTAGCTTGCAGCGGCGTGGAGCAAGGAATAGCCGTGATCATCCTGCTGCGTTGCGAGAGAGGGCGTCTCGCGGAGGAGTGGCAGCAGTGCGGCGGGGTTGTCTGCCGCCAGGAGGAAGGGGTTGGGCGGCATGGTGAAGCTCAAACGGTCGTTGATTGAGCGTCCAGCAGATGGGTCTTTGGTAGCGTTCTGTGAGACACCACACGTGTTGTAAGGCCTGTTTGACCAATAAGCTAGCCGCGCACGGTACTGAGTGTTCCGGTACCACCTTGATCTGTTAGGTAGTTGAAGCATGTCAAGCAGCGCATTCTGAAATTTCGCCAGTGGTTGGCGGGGTCTCATGTTCCCGCATAATTTCGCTAAGCGCATATTTGCCTTGCGGAAGAACCATGAATATGCTAGCAACCGGGGGAACCGCGATGCCGGGTGGGATTAAGGGTACATAGCATGCAACCCACGAGCTTTTGCGACGGCCGCAGAGAGCAAGGGAGGGCATAATCTTCAGGACTGCATCCCACAGATCGACCCACTCGGCGACGATTGGCTCCGTAGGGCCGCGCTGTAGAGGAGGCAGGCAGTGGCCGGGAAGGGAAATCTCGCCAAAGGGCCGACTTGATCTTATTTTGGGTGACTTTCACTCTAGCCTGATGCTCTACGAAGGTGATGACGCTTGTTGAAAGGGATGTCAGGTCTGAGGAAATTCCCGCAGGTACAGGAGACAACGAATCAGCACGTGAGACGTCTACCGTTGTTAACACCGCAAAGCGCCGCCCAATCCAAAACACACACACAGATGGGTGGAATTTCAGTTTGTTCGCTGAAAAGTGTAGCCAGATGAGGGAAATCGGGAAAAGGAGCCTCGAGGATCTAGTGTATGAACCAAATATAGGAGAGCCTTGCCTCTGTAGAAAGTGGGGGGAAAAAAGGGAGAGAAAAAACAGAAAGAGAAAAAAAGGAACCCTCCCCTCTCCAAGAAAACGACCTCCAAAGTCCCACAATTTTCAATTGCCGTGAGACCGTTTCAGTGAAAGATTTATTTATTACCGTGTACAGTGGAAGCTACAAAATTGTACCCCTGTACATAGTAGGGACCCCCTCCCTCCCTTATCCCCACTATCCCTGTTCTCCGGCAGACGCTGCTGGCACGCTACATTGACTGTTCGGCTTATGTAAGCCATTCGCACAATCCAGGTCTGTCTCCCGAAAATTCGCAGCAAACCACCCGACACCTCAATTTTTGAGAATCTCAGCATCGACAACCCATCACCAACGCCACCCTCACTCCAAGATGCCTACCCGATTCTCTAAGACCCGCAAGGTATGCCCGCCATTCTCGAATCGAACAGACGGTTGCAGCGACGGAGAACCTCGGGTAGACGTAACTGACCTTTAATTGAAGCACCGCGGCCATGTCAGCGCCGGTAACGGTCGTGTTGGCAAGCACAGAAAGGTACGAAAAGATCGAGTCGTCCCACGCGGCTAGACGACGCACCCCAAGGCCAAGACGAGGCTGAGAACGACATCCCGACTTCGATCGCGATGCTAACGACCCTCGTCATCCCACAGCACCCCGGTGGTCGTGGTATGGCCGGTGGTCAGCACCACCACAGGACCAACCTCGACAAGTACCACCCTGGTTACTTCGGTAAGGTCGGTATGAGACGCTTCCACCTTCTACGGAACCAGCAGTGGAAGCCCGAGATCAACGTCGACAAGGTGAGCACTTCCTTCGCCCTGACAGACACACGCGACACAGAGTCTGCCCCCGCGAGAGGGCCTTAGCAGTCGCTGACATTCCTCGTCTTCTCCCCCGATGCAGCTGTGGTCCCTGGTCCCCGCCGACCTGCGCGAGAAGCACATCAACAAGTCCGCCGATACCGCCCCCGTCATTGACCTCACCGCCCTCGGATACGCCAAGCTGCTCGGCAAGGGTCGCCTGCCCGAGGCCCCCATTGTTGTCCGCGCGCGCTACGTCAGCAAGCTAGCCGAGTCGAAGATCACCAAGGCCGGTGGTGTCATCGAGCTGGTTGCTTAAGAGGCGGAAGACTTGGCAGCACGTTTTGGGGGAGGGCTCTACAGGGATTGGCAGGCAGGCATGGACACAAAAAGCACTTTTTGCGGAATCGGTCGCATGGGCTGGCTGAAGGATTTCCATCTGGCGTCAATCGGTTTTCCAGTGTCTAGAGCAGTGACACAAATCTTACGATGAACAAGAATACCCTTTCTACACCCTGATCGGGAAAGACACGCCCTGTGGCCGTTGTAACAGATGCCGAGGTCTTACTGATGGAGATGATGAGGAAGACGAAGAGGCAAGTTTTGCTGATTATGGAGCATTAGGCTCGAGACGTCTTACGAGGGTCGGCAGGCTTCCATAGCACGGAATGCATTCCACTCAGCTTTATAGATGGCTACGCAACCCACACTTTACGTGACCCCCAGGGAGGCACTGGACGGGGCCATGGAAATAGATCCTGTGTCGATACATGAATCTGCCATCCGACCCGGTTATACTGACAATCCGGGCTGTCCCCCGGCCGTTGAACCGCAAAACCCAGCATCCAAGTGCCTCACCGGCAACATATCTTGACGCTTGCTATATGAAGAGACCGCAGCCAGTCCTGCTCTGGCTCAACAACTTAAGCGCCGACTTCAGCCAGCCACCTGTTGGTCTAGCCTCTGCATGGTGCACATGCGTGTCTGAGGCACTCTAGAAAGTCCGATTGTGAGGTCCCCTGCGTTTGGATTTCTGGCCCCGAATGCAGACTATGATTTAACAGCCCATCTGCGCCCGGCACTGAACCTGAAGTCGGTGGCTGGCCGCAGCTGGATCCTGAAGGGCCGCTACCCAGCCAGGTTTGGATTGCCTAGTACATAGTAGATAGCTCAAGGACCAGCATGCGTATACTTGTCTACCGCCAGCACCCAGATTCAACCTGCAAGACCCAGGACCCGGCCGCATGTTCCAGGTCGTCTGGTCTACATTTCTGTTTTGTGCACGTGCACAGTGAACAATCCGCTTGGGTACCTACCAATGGATTCAGCGGATCAGGCCCTCAGTTGATTAGGCTCGGCGTTCTAGTGCTGGTGATATGATATACCAGGCAGGGCGTAGCCGCCTTGGCATAGGTAAACCAACCAAAGTGACATCACGGGCGTGAGGGTCACCACGTCCTGGGAGCGTATAAGAAGCCGCGGTTCCTCCTCGGGCACTGGCCATGGCCGCTGCAAATGTTCCTGGTCCCTCATCCGCCCCCCTTGCAGGCCCACATCGAGTCTTTTCTCCTCAATACGAAACCCAAAGCAGCTATCACAACCATGGACCTCGTCAAGAGTCTCACGGGCGGGAAAGAGGGCGAGCAGCAGAAGCAACAGGGGGAGCAGGGGGAGCAGGGGGAGCAGGGGGAGCAGGGGGCTGGGGGCGGCCTGGTGGACACGCTCAACAACATTGCCGGTGGTGGAACGGCGGGCGAGAAGGAGGAAGACGGTCTAGACAAAGGTGTGTATCGCTGGCCCCTGTCATCTCTACCGTCCGGCGGGATCATACTAAGCACATGCTGGGGGTGCAGGCATTGACTGGGTTCAGGAGAGTATCCTCAGGCAGGGCGATCAGTCGAATGGGTCCGCTGTCGAGCAGGCCAAAGACGAACAGATTTCAGGTGCGTCAACCTCAGCGGAAAGGGGAAGCAGCATCACTTCTGACATGGGTTTTCTCAGACCACATCCGCAAGGAGTACAAGTCCAAGACTGGGAGTGGTTTCCCCATCGCTGACAAATAAGACCGGCCACACTGTATGTATATTATATTGGTGTTGGGCCGGCGGCGCCTCCGGTGTCGGGCACGATGCCAGCTCGATGCCAAGCTTGGTCCTGCTGTCCTCGACACGAGAGCGAGTCCTGCTCGAAGCAGGTCCCAGCTCCGCAAGAAATACCGTCCGACGACACAGGATGGGCCCACCTAGATTAGATAGTGAAGTGAAGACTCACCTAGGTACGAGAGTATACTGAGCGGACAAGACGATATCTGCCACCGTAGTATCTGGCCCTGTCGCTTGCATTCATCCTGCCCGTCTGTTGTCCTGTATGGGCACGGAGGTGGACTACCAAGATATTGGACGGGACGACGGAATACTGTATCTGCCGAGCCCGTCGGGACCCGGCAGCCTTCAGGTGGGGCTGACGCTGCCCGGGCGAGGCACATGCAACTCAAACACCACCACAGCTGCTCACTCCAGACGTGTGCTCCGTATCATCCTGGAGACACTTTCCCTCCTGCGACTTGGGCACACGACGCGACGTAACTCAACCTCTGGTCTACTTCTCTCTGGAGAACAGCCGACCACCCTTCCCCATCGCGCCGCCAAGCCTCAGCCTGATTTAGGCGGAGGGCTTCCGCAATGGACTACATCGAACAGCGCATGGCTCAGGAGGCCCAGAGAGCCGCCGCGTAAGTTCATAATCGCTTGAGGGGTTCCTGAGCCTTGCAGGGAGTATGTGCCCGCCGACTGACCACCAGTGCAACAGGAGCCCCTACGCCGATGCTCTCATCACGCCTCTGAATGTCCTCCTGCTCTCGCTTCTGGGCTACACCCTCTACGCTTTCCTCAAGCCTTCCGCGCCTCCCATCCTCCCCAAGGAGCCACCCGCCACCGTCTTCCGCACGTTCACTCCGCGCACTCTGCTCCCTTACAACGGAGAGAACGGCGCGCCCATCTACTTTGCGGTGCGCGGCCGTGTCTTCGACGTCACGAGCGGGAGGAACTTCTATGGTCCCGGCGGCCCCTACGAGAACTTCGCCGGCAGGGACGCATCCCGTGGTCTGGCCTGCGGCAGCTTCGACGAAGACATGCTCACCAAGGACCTGGATGGTCCTCTCGATCCCACCAGCGACCTGGGCCCCGACGAGATAGAGGCACTGCAGGGCTGGGAGGACCAATTCATGTCCAAATACCTCGTCGTCGGAAAGCTGGTCCCCGTGGGCCAGGAGGATGAGTAAGGCCGAGGATCGGTGTCTCTGGTCTGGCTGCAAATCACGCCTCCCGATACCTGATAGACTGTGTGATTTCCCAACGGGCGATGGGCTGGAATCCCTAGGGCGAACAGGCGGTTTTCGAAGGGAGCTTACAGCACACTCTGGGAGATGCGGTTACTAAGCCTCGGAAGAAGAACCAACGAAGCCCAGGCGTATAGTCCCTTGGTGCACGCCCCATCTGATTGATTAGCCAGCCAGGAATCAGGGCGGGGATGGG
The DNA here is from genome assembly GCA_026119935.1 of Endothia cerciana. Classification (NCBI taxonomy): domain Eukaryota; kingdom Fungi; phylum Ascomycota; class Sordariomycetes; order Diaporthales; family Cryphonectriaceae; genus Endothia; species Endothia cerciana. The sequence continues at coordinate 362,519 of JALRMH010000036.1, read as the reverse complement.
ATGGGCATCGCAAGGCCTCCTCCACCCTGGAGACTCCACCATACCAGGACTGGGGATAGCAATCTCAGGCATGAAATCATAGAAGGTTATGCTGCACAACGAGATCCCAGGAGAGCCTCGTTTGAACGCCTTGGTGAAGCTTTTTCTTCGGCCAGCCTTTCATCTCTCAACCCACTCAGCTGGGCCTAGGTGGGTGCCCCCAGCGTGCCTTTTCCTGTAATCTTATCTTCCTGAAGGTCACCGCTGTCTTCCTTGCCTTCTCGATGTCCTCGGTTCTCAGCTCAGTTGTCCGACTCAGCGATTGCGCACACAAATTGGAACGGGATGCAACGATATGTTGCCCCTCGACTGCTATGATTCAACCAAATGTCCATGTGGACACACATTCCTGCTTGACAAGCGCCTGATCGATGGCAACTTTGTCTAATCTGTTTCTTCGATATTCTGTTATAGCGTAGACTTTTTCTTGGCTGGCAGCTGGGTATCTGCACACATGTGATCGACTGCCTGCCAGCCAGCCCTTTGACTCCGATCTGTCACCCATCACGGCGGCTCCAAGGGGCCTTGCATGATCCAGCATGTGTGAATGACGTCTTGGAGGCTGTGATAGACCTGGGAGTCTTGGAGGTTATCATAGACTCGGGTTCAACCTCGCCTACGGCCTCCCACTGTTTCATTCACCTTAAAAACATCAGCACCCCTAAATCAGACCAGCGATCCAGAAGCTCACGTCCTGTCGAATACACCACAATGCGTTTATGCATCCAGACTAGAATTGTATCCAGTCTCCTTGAGCAAGACTTCATGTAGGCATCAACATAATTCTAACCCCGGACATCATCTCTGTGCTCACACGTTCGTCTTCTCCCTTGGTCCCTCCCCATTAGGCCCATTTACTCCCCTCTTTCCTTTTGTCATTTTCTGTCGTTCTCTCAGGCTTCTAACTAGATGGTCACTGCAGTGGCACCTAGGTCTGCGCTGCGCCAACCGACCTGGCCCAGCGATGACGGCAACAATGCGACTCACAGACCGTTCACGAAACCGATTCCAGGGGAGAAGTAGCGGCGATGGTGAGGAGTCTTCAGCGCTAGACAGTGGCCAAGAGCGCCGCTTATGCATGAATCCTACCTCGATGGGAGCCCGAGGGACGCAGCCGTTGGTACGGGTGCGTTCGGTGCGTTCGGTGCGTTCGAGGCCCCTGCGGCTTCAAGCTTTGCCTGTCGACATCCTCTGGCTCGTCATGGACAACCTTCTTCCTTCCTGGGCTCTCAATACCTCTGCCCTAGGACCTCGATGGACTGTGGGAGACCTGAAAGCCCCACTCGACATTACCCTGGCCATGGACTGCTTCTATGCCCTTGCCTTGGTCTCACGCCGCATGTGTGACATTGCAACACCTTACCTCTACCGGATCGTCCATTTGAGAGACGTTGTAACGATGCTATTCCTGTGGAATACGCTGTCGCGCTTGCGGCCCTCCAACGCCACCCACATTCGTCATCTTCTCGTCGGCATAGATCTGAGCGATCGAAACACCATCTTTGGGGCCCAGTCATGGATCTTCGCCCGCAACCCACCAATTCTTGATCTGACCATCTACTCGTTTGCATTGCCATGCCCTCAGCCGATCACTTGGTTAGATGGCCAGCCGCTCCTCAGAGCTCAACTTTTTGTCCACACGCCCCCCATCAGTCATAGGATCTGCTTCGACGTCATAGGAAGGGCCGCCCACATGCAGAGCCTCGCTATCATCCCGTCAGCACACTCCGATGTCAACGCCTCGTTCCTCTTCAGACAGTCTTTGGCCATCTCAGCGGCACCAGGCATCCTGAGGCAGACTGCCCTGCTCGACAGCCTCTGCGTCGTCACGCTCCAGGTCCAAAAATCTTGCCGCGACTATCTGTCAGTATACGGGATTCTGATACTGCCTCTCCTTAGGCGCCTGACGCTTATATCAGAGGCTGAATGCTGGCTTTTGAACCTGCGCGACGGTACTGGGCCTGGAAGAGCAACCATCCTGCAGAGGATCAGGTCTTTGTCCGTGACATGGGGCCGTTGCTCTCCCAGGCTGAACGCTGATCTCAGGCTTAGATTAGAGGAGATGCCTCGGTTAGATGGCATCGCCATCTATCCGCATCCAGCACTGCTCGACCAACATGGATCACAGCATCCTTGGCTGGACCCAGCTGCTGATATAAATCAGCAGCTCGGTACGCAAGCCGAACATGTCAAGAGCCTAGACCTCCGCTGGACACTGCACCCACAATCTCGAGCCTGGCTGTACCTCGGTGCTGCGAGGCGTCTGGTCTGTCTGCCGAGCCTCCGAAACCTTGTCAGATTGCAAGTGTCCACGCAACTACTCTTTGGGAGCCTGAACCAGCTTGAACGGCGGCTTCGGATCCCATCAGAGGAGCACTGGAGTATGGTGGAGCTCCTGAAGTGCCTTCCTGACTGCCTGCAACTGATCTCTCTCGTCGAGTGGTGGCCACAGAGCGACCTGGGGTGGTTTGACCCACTCGAGGTCAGGACCTTTGATACCTGCCACGCGCAAGGCGACTGGATGGAGGCAAGGTTTCAAGATGAAGCCGCGTTCGGCCGGCTCGAAACACCGGAACATATGATCCAGTACCCTCAAGACAAGGCAATTCTAGGCCTTATGAGGCTGCTGTGCAAGATGTGGGTGGCCTGGAGGCGGGAGGCACGAGCAGTCGAGCTCAGACCGCAGAATCCGATTTTCTACGGGAGATACACCCATGAAGTGCTGCTGGGAACGGACGGTCTGGAGCAGCTACTAGCACGAACGAGATCCCCGCAGAGCCTCGAGACGTATTGGTACAGCTTCGTCCCAGCCGTGTATCTGCGAGGTGTCGAGGCTGTGGTGGAGCGGCGACAGCACTGAGCAGCAGCTGAAAATAAATACCTATGGTCGATCGCGACGGATAGCCGATTTCCTGTGTGCGTAAGCCCTCTCGTGAGCAACAAATCTGCGGACGGGTTGGTTCTACAGCTTGGCGCGAGCGGCATCAGCCCATCCGGTGGGATCTCAGGGTGGGTGACGTTCTGCACACAGAAAGGGAATTTGCGTATTTTGGTAGTAGCTGGGTGGGTTCCGATCCTTGTCCAGGTGCCCCGCCAGCATTGCCACTCTTATCTGCTTCGTTCTGATGGCTCGAGGTTTCATCTCCAAAACCTGTTATTCAATCTGTAAACAGCTCACCTGCTCTTGTGTCGGTTGCATTACACGGGGCCCGGACTGAAAATTGTACTACCGACGGGAATGTCGCGACCTGGCTGCAGTCTTCAGGACAGCCCGCCGGCAGAAAGCATGCAAATAAATCTTGGCGCAGCCGCTGTTGCTTCGCGACGACAAGAAACGGGTGCGGTATAGCCCGTATGTCTGCCTTGGCATACGGCACGGGAAGACCTGTCAGCCTGTCTGGCGTTTGGCATTCCAGGCTGTTGGAAAACCCCAAGCATCACAGGTCAGCCTCTCTAAGTCGGGAACGTCTTGCCGCTCGCCGAACCTCCCAAGGCGACACGCCTGGGGTCTGAAGCCGCAAGAGGAAGAGAGCAAGAGAACTGGCTCTGGGAACGGGAGCAACACCATCGGAAGCCCCCGGGGTGTCGTCAGTCCCCCGTTTGATCATGTCCTAAAATAGGAACTTCAACTCAAATGCGGTGATTTTCTCTCACGACGACTAGGCGGAAGACGGACGACTATCGTAGTTGTAAGTTAGCCGTCCGCTTCTGGAACGAGAGCAGGTCGGACGGAAGTCGCCGTCTCTTGTCGGTGGATCATGATTCTCGCAGGGGTTTTGTGGATACCACGCATGTACTATGAAGTAGGTGCCAGAGAATCACAATGGCACTTGCGATGGTAGCAGAACTGGCATAGGACAAAGGGTTTCGAGGCATACCGTGACAAGATCCACAGCGGGACGATGATTTATGGGGCCGAGATAGCGGACGGGCGACATGTTAGAGGGTTCATCGATAAGCTCCTAAGCCGACTCGACTACATAAGTACAGCCAAGGCGTCGGTGTTGTTTTGGTGCCGGCCGATTACTGTATTGTGGAATGGGCACGAGTATGATCTGAGAAGCTGTAAGAACATCCCCACATCTTCCTCGTTGTATAGGGTCGTTCTTGTCGCTTCGTATACGTAGTTGACGGTGCGGCGAGTGAGAGTTCCAAACGAGGTCAACAAAAATACCATAGTAGTTTGTTGGTCTGACTCTGTCATTTGTTTGTGTCACTTATCAACCAAAACTAACCTTGACCCATGCTCCCACTTTCGTCAATCATCAGGAATGTTGTCCGGTAGATTATACACTTAACAGCGACCCGCCGTGCGACGATCCTCCGTGTTTTAGCATATGGCCAACGCCGTCCAACTTAAACTCGAACGACGCTCATTCACTAGATCCTGTTGTGGTCCTCGTGTGCCTTCCATCAAGGCAGGTGGCTGGCGACGCAGCAGGAATATGGCTTCGCACCATGGTGCTCTTGGTGCACTGTGTAAGCAGTCAGGCAGTACGAGGCAGAAAGATCGCCTTCCAGAAGACTGCGCTGCAGGAAGTGTGCATGGGTGGTGGTCACTGTCCATCCATACTCCATATGTACTCAAGGATGTTAGCCACACAGCAGCTGGGACGTGTGCCTCTTCTGTTTCCCTGTCTGCATCCTATCGACGATCTTCAACACCTGGCCCGAGCTGCGAGGCATCCGGTTTCAAAGACCCACTCTATCAACACAACATGATCATTCTCCCGGTATAGTTCGGTAGGGGGGCTGTGCAGTTTCCAGGCTTGCCATCCTGTAAGTCTCACTCCCGCAGAGTGTCGATGCCTCTCAAGCCTGCCCGCGGTCTGCGAGTCGGGCAATTCAACCTGTACTGCGCTCTCAAGTCCCGCGTTTGTCCCTCTTTAATCCGGGCCAAACCACACGAGGATGACGACGATCTGCGGTCCAACTCGCCGCCCATCTGTATCCTTTCCCCCACGCTCACTCCACCTGCGATGCCTTCTGCGACCGGGGGGCCATTCTCCACCGTTCGCCTTCGAAGGTAGCAAAGTACGGCAGACCGGCGCACACATCAGCTGGACGGGCAAGTGGGAGTGGGACGGTGGGTTTATGCTCCTTTGTATGTCGCATGGAGACATGGTAGCACGCGCGTTGATCTGGGTTAAATGGACTACACGCCCCGACCTCCTGGGCCCTAAGCCCTGATCTTTGCATTTCGTGCCCCTTGGACCCTTCGTTATCCTTCTGCTTCCGTGCATCAGGGTCGCGGTCCTCGCTGCCAGTTACACGCCCTTCTCACCGGGCGGATACTTCAGTTCAGCACATACAGTCCCGTCTTGTCTTGACAGCCAAGTAGCCCAGCATGGGTTCAAGCGACGAAACCTCAGCCGACAAGTCGGTGCCGCCCTCGGCCCAGAATGATATTTCCTCGGGCGAAGTTGTGGATCATGGCGCGGAGAGCGAGCTGCAGAGACGTCTGAGCAGCCGGCACGTCACCATGATTGCGCTGGGCTCCTCCATCGGTATGGGTCTATGGCTCGGTAGCGGCACCAGTCTGGCCAACGGTGGCCCGGCTGCTCTCTTCATCGGCTGTAAGTGCCGCCTTGTGTCATGGGATGGCATGTGGAAGATGGAGGAAAGAACAGCTGACAGAGACATCTCAGACCTCCTTTCCGGAACCATGATCTGGTCCGTCTCGCAATCCATCGGTGAGATGGCGATCATGTACCCCCTGCCTTCAGCCTTCGTGCAGTGGACAAATAAATTCGTCGATCCAGCCGCCGGCTTCGCGCTGGGTTGGTGTTACTGGTTCTCCTGGTGGATCACCATCGCCAACGAGCTTGCGGGTCTCGTGACAGTCCTGGGCTTCTGGGAAGGAAGTAGCAAGGTACCCACGGGAGGCTGGATCGCCATATTCTTAGTCGTCGTCGTGCTTGTGAACATCTGTGCCGTCAACTATTTCGCCGAGACTGAGGTTGTCTTTGCGGCCATCAAGTTTGGCTGGATATTTGTGATCATCATGTAAGTCTCTCAGAAGGAGATGCTCCCGACACTGTATTCCTTTTGCCGGGGGTTTATTCCCTTTGTTTGGGGTACATCTGGCGTCTGAAGCCTAGCTGGGGCTCCCTTGGGCAGGGACAGACGTTTCTCTTGCTCTGCTTCACGAGGCGTTCTGCTAACCTGGAGGCCAACAGCACCATGATTGTCATCTCCGCCGGCGGGGCTCCCAAGGGAGGCCCTATCGGTTTCAAATACTGGGATTCTACCCACGGCTTCACCAACGGCTTCAAAGGTTTTCTCGACATCATGCCCACCTGTATCTTCGCCATGTCCGGCTCCGAGGCCTGCGGTCTCGTCGCCGCAGAGACTGAGAACCCGCGAAAGTCGGTGCCCAAAGCCGTGAACTCCATCTGGGTCCGCCTCTGTCTCTTCTACGTCATCGGCTCGCTCATGATCACCATCACTGTCAGCCCGTACAACGAGAATCTGTTCGGTGGCTCGGGCACCAATGCCTCGCCATTCGTCATTGCCTATAGGGAGGCTGGCCTGGAGCCCCTGGCGGATATCATGAACCTCATCATCTTCATCTCCGTCTTGTCGACTGGTAGTATCTCTGGATACTCTGGCGCAAGGACCCTCGTTGGTCTCTCTGAGATTGGCATGGCTCCCAAGGTCAGTTTGATCTCTGTATTCGTAATCCGATGCATGACCGTAGCTATCCTTGCTGACACCTGATGCCCTGTCTCTAGCAAATGCGAAAGGCTGACAAGATCGGTCGTCCGTGGTGGGCTCTGGTGCCGACGCTCCTCATTGGTGGTGGTCTAGCGTTCCTCAACGTCGACGAGACTGGTTCCACTGTGTTCACATGGTTCTCCAACTTGACGTCGCTCATCACCCTGTTCGGATGGGCCATGATCTGCTTCTCCCACATCAGGATGCGGCATGCGTGGAAGGTCCAGGGCCGCTCTCTCGACGAACTCCCCTGGAAGACCTGGACGTTCCCCGTGGCTGCTTGGTGGGGGCTGGGCTGGTGTATCCTCCTCGTGATCGCCGAGTTCTACCTCAGCATTTGGCCGCTCGGCGACTCTCCGAGCGCCGAGAACTTCTTCGCCAACTTCGTCTCTATCATCGCCGGTGTGGTGATCTGGCTCGGTGCTCGCCTCTACTGCTACCTGACGGAGAAGTCGGGCTGGTGGGTTGATTCTCGCACTATCGACCTGGACGCAGGTCGGCGATTCTACTCGGCGGACCACGTTCAGGATATTGAGAACAGTGCAGTGGACAAGAAGGCGTTCGGCTGGGTTCGGAGGAAAGACTGAGCTGATTGCATATCCCGCGATGACAACCTGATGTCGGGCCATTTGGCACTGTTCGTGTCCCCAAGAAGTTTGTAGTATGTGTAGATCGTGTACGGATGCTCATACCTTTTTGTTTTGTCCTAGTTATACCCGTAACCCATCCAAAAAGAACAGAAGCCTGCAGGTGGCCTCTCGAATATATCACGTTAGATATTGTCTAGCGTGGGGTGAAGTCAGCAGCTGGAGTTGAAGATTGTCGCGCCCAGTGGCTTTCCATTGGAAGTCCCCTGCTATTTTGAGCGTCATCTATTCTTCACCGGGTAGGTATGCCTCTGCGCCTCGTCCCCCACCCCCCCCCTCCCCAATCCTCTTGATTAACTCCCCTGGGCTCCGGGCGTACGTAGCGCCCCTTATGGCCTCACTTCAATCTCCTCCGTTCTTTCTACCCCATCCACCTTCTCATCTAGATGCATATTCAGCGCATGCTGCCCAGGTGTGACTGTCCTACCCCGAGACGAAAACACGCCGCCAGTGAAACCGTTTTTGAACAAGAGCGGTATGTCCTCTAACTCTATGCCCTTGGTCTCCGGATAGAAGAAGAACACCATAGGGATGAAGAAAGCATTCAAGACAGCGAATATGACGAAAGTACGCCACCCAATATTTGCTTGTTTGTGACGATAGGTGTCAGCGAGCAGGAGGAGGCAAGCGGAGGGATGAGACAGGAGGGGTTGCTACTAACCAAAAGAGATCGGGGTGATCTTCACCACGGCGAATACCGCCATCCAATTCCAGCCGGAAGCGATTGCCTGCATTTTGGATCGTACACGCGTCGTCGAGAGCTCAGAGGGATAGAACCACGGCACGGGAAGCCAGCCCACGCCGTAGCAAAGCTGAAAGACGAATATGAACGCGACCGCCGCGTAGGCTGCTCCCTGGCTTCCGGTGGAAAGCAGAATCGTGACCATGATGAAGCACAGGCAGAGTCCGGCCGAACATACCATGAGCAGCGTTCGCCGCCCGTATCGATCCATCAACAGGACCGGAATTGCCGAGCCAACCAGGTATGTACACTGGGCGCACCCGCCCAGGATCAGCGAGAGGTTGCGGGGGAGGCCCATGTCATTCTCGAGTATCGAGGGTAGATAGTAGTTGATCATGTTGGATCCGCTAAACTGCTGCCCCAGCTGTACCGAGATGACAAGCAAAAGCCGTCGCAGGTTTTGGGCCTCTCCCCATGTGAACAGCTCCCTGACCCTGAACGGGCCGTCCTTATGCCCCTCCTCCAGCCCGGATTGGATGTCGAGGAGGGTTTTGCTGACCTGGGCGTCGTCCAGGGCCCTGTCCGTGATAGCCGCGATGACGGCCCTCGCATCCTCGTGCCTGTCGTGTGCGATGAGCCAGCGGGGTGTCTCTGGCAAGCCGATGATCTGAAGGATTAAAAGGATGGCGAAGACGGCCTGGAAGGCGAACGGAAAGCGGTAAGAGAAGGAGGAGGCCCCGGAGAACGAAGCACCATAGTCCAACCAATAAGCTTGAGCAGCAGTTTCCGGTCAGCCACACATAGACCTCGCCTCACAGCCAGATGCAGGCATCGAGGGATGAGGGATGACTGGGAGGGCTGACTGCGCACCTATAACAACCCCGAGTATGGTCACCGTCCCCTGAAGCGTCAACAAGGCACCTCGGATACCTGCAGGCGAACACTCGCTCTGGTATACCGGGGCTGTCGACGAGTTCATGCCGTTTCCGAAGCCTGTCACTATACGGCCCACGAGCAGCTGAGCGATGGTGAAGGAAGACGTGAGGATGGCTGTGCCGATGATCATGATGGCACCGCCAACCATGAGCATCGTCCTGCGACCATACCTCTCGCCGATAAAGTAACAGGCGATGGATCCAAGCACACAGCCGATGTCGTACAGCCCGGTAATGTCGCACTGCATGGCAGCCCCCGGGTTGTCAAAGTCGCGAGCAAAGGCATTATTGGCGCCGATGATGCCGGACATGACACCTGTAGCGGTTGTGGTGAGAGGGCGGTCATTTGAAACTGTCTCTCCGGGCCATCCTTACCTTGGTCATAGCCTAGCAACAGGAACGCCTGGCAGGAGGCGGCCGTGATAGCCACGATGAGCTTCCGGCCCCGGAAGCCGTGTTTCCAGAGATACATCTTTCCAGACTGATGTGTTGGTTGCTGTTCGGCCGGAGGGGAAGTTCTTGACAGGAGCATCCAGGGCATCCGACGGTGCAGGATAAAGACCAGTGCTCACCCTGAAGGGGCATGCTGCTCTTTGTCCCTGGGCTCGTGGTGGATTGTCCCGAAGTCTCATGGACCGGTACCGGGCAGTCGGCCAGGCATATCAGCATTTCGGCGTCTGGGGAGAGGCAGCCATGACGACGCGACTCCCTGGTATCTTTGAAAGCGTTGTTCCGTGTGGGAATCCCAGCATCCGCATCACCCAATGTGCTCCCACGCAGCCCCAGGATGATGTCGACGGGCTCGACATCCGTCTCCGCACGCGGACCTGTAGGGAGTAAACTCCGCTGCGGCACTGGCGTGCGGAGTGTGACGGCTGCGCTGAGCGGTGATGCCTCGGGGGATCAACCCCCCGAACTGTTTTTGTCACCATGCCACGGCAGGCAACGCTGTCCTGGTGAGTAGCTAGATGTTTGATGTTTTATGTTATTCATATATGATAGATCATCCTGCGCTGGACCTGGGGGGCTACATGCCCGACGGTGTAATACGAGCATCCCATACGCGGTACTTACGGCCTCGTGCCTCGGCCGGGCGCCATGGCCGAGCCCACCTCTCGTCTCATCCAAGACGAATGAAGGGGTATCTGTCCCTGGACCAGCTGACAACGTGGGACACGCAGCGTGCAAGGCCCGGTCTCGATAGCCCATAGACGACAGAAGGGGCCCACAGGCGAAGGCGACAGCGTGTGCTCAGGCACGCGTGTGGTGCGATACGGGGCTCGTCTCAGGGATCTGCTGCTGGGAAGCTCTCGCGAACGCAAATATCAAACGGCCACGGGCGCCTTTTCCCATCTCGCATGGCCTCCAGACGGCGGGCTTGGGGGCCTGACCTTGTTGTTCATACAGCCTGGGCCCGAGAGATCTCAGCCGCCTGAGCAACTGCCCGCCCAACTAAGTACCTTGCTTCCGAGGCCCCATCCCCAGCCCCGAGACAATCAGAGGCACAGCGACATCCTCCGTCCCGCCGCGATACGGCTGTCGAAGACTTGGTCCCCCTCGCCTCTGCTGTCTACCAGCCGGGCTAGGAGAAGCCAACCGGCCGGGTATCAACTCCTCGACCTCCAAGCCTGGTCAACTTTCGAGCACCTGAGACCGCGGTGGAAATAAGGATCAATACCTGGTACGCACCGTGAGAGATGTAGATGATGATCTACTATGCATGATAGCAGCCCAGCCCAGCCCAGCCCTGGGAGACGTTGGATGGCTGTCTTGTGTCCTGGCGGCAGGAGGCCTACCTACCGTACATAGACCTGACGCCCAAGGGGTACTCGAGTGAGTATATACTGTGCTCACCGCTATAGCCATAGTATACATACACATGGCACGGTTGAAGTAGGCACGTAGGGTTTCCCAATTGGGCGGCACCAGCCACACCCGGTACAGCCACCATTGCCTCATCGGTGGCTGCGCACGACAACGTCAAAGACGGCTGCAGTGACAATAGATGCCGGGTCGGAAGAAGAACGGGAGAGGGCAGGTCTCGCCAACAGATCGAGATCGGGGCTTACTGTGTGTGTGTACTTTGTACCTTGTGCTATGTATAACAACGTCAGGCCTTTGGGAGCGCGCATAGAAACCTGATTTGTCGCCGCCGTGGCCCAGAACAGGATCGCCATCCATCGCTTTGCATCAGAGTCCCTCCACCACAACCCCAGGCGAAGCGCCCGTCCAAGATTTTTATGGTTGTCGAATGGGCGTGTATTAGCCTTATACCCCCTACTGTATATCCAAAACCCACCAGCATCAACGGATCTGCAGCGCCACCTGCCCGCCCGGGAGCATCATTCTCCGGCCCACACACCATCGCATACATACAACATAGTAGTCCTACTACTACCAGACCACGTACATCACCACCCATCACCGCCCCCCTCCACCACTCCCAGGCCCCTGACTCCACCATCAGCCCTCTGCCGCTGTCTGCCCCAACCAACCCCGGTCTGTCAGCGAGGATGATGTCAAGCCAGGGGCCACTCACTGTGCTGTACGGTATGGTCTGGGGTAGCCCACACCCCCCCACGGCGGCCCTCGCTCACCAAACTCAGGTGCGTACGTATGGTATCCTGGCCCCGTGGGCTTCGACGACCTCGGCCTGATCACTATCCCACAACCTGATCGCTCGGGGGAGATGCTGGAACCAGCAAGTCCCCTCGTTGGACCGTCTGCCTGTGACCTACCTGGCCCGCTTGGACGAGCCGAAGAGGCCATCAGCGATTGAATGCTGTGACGAATCATGTGTATCGACGTCGCGGGATCCTTATCCTCCACGGCTCGTCAGGGGAGGCCGTCCCTTACGCGAGAAGACATGACTGTATGTACGTACATACAAGACCAGCAAGGCTTCGGCTAAGGCTCAAGAAGGCCCGGCGTGCCATGTGTAGCAGCATCTCTCCTCTCCTGGAGAACCCCAGGCGCTCTGCTGTATGACCTCATCCCTTCCGCAAACCCTGTCGCGATCGATGCAACGCCCGCCGCTCGTCGTCCATATACGCAGGAGTATCCCTGTCGTTGCATGGTGGCAATATCGCCATGGGCAGCTGTCCGGCTCGTCCCTGGAGGACTAGTTCTACCACCAGACTTTAGCTCCCACTGGCACGGGCTGTATGGTATATACCATCACGGGGAACGACATCATTCCTCTGTTAGCTCAGGGTCCTCGACCTTTCCAACATGTCCTCTGTCAGGCTGCCTCACTGTTCCCATAACGTCGACCCTCAGCGGCCGGGCTTCAACCACCAGAACACACAGGACCGCTTGCGCGAATCCACCAGGTCACCACCTATGATTAGCAATATCAAGAAGGACCGGAGGTCCGTCTTCAGGGAGGTGGGCTTGGCCCCGGGCGACGCCGCTGTCCCCATTGTCGAGGAGCCTGTCCTGCCGGACGAGAGGGGACCCGCGCGGCCCACTAGACTCGCGCCACTGGATACGAGGTCTGCTGAGCAAGGTTCCACGGCCGCTCACGCACGCGAGAGCGGAGAAGTTGCAGATGATAGACACCGGGGGGACACTGGCCAGCGGTTGCCCCAACAGACGCCGAACGGGGGGACCTCACCCTCCGAGTCATCCTCGCCGCAGTCGCCCACGAACAAGACGCCGTGGTACGCCAAGCTCGCCACGGGGAGGAGGCCCCGAGTGAGGACGGGCTCGAGCGCACCGCCATCTCCCATGCAGGGCTTGCCCACGATGACTATGCTCGCTCTCGCCGTTGCGCTCGTCGCCCCGCTGGTTGCTCGAAGCAACCGGGACCCCGTCAGTGTCGCGGGTGCAGGCCCGATCACGGTCAGGACAGACAGTCCGACGGGCGTATGTGCCAGGTGGGCCCAGCAGAGTAAGTTGGCCATCTGTCTCTCACATGACAAGATATGGAGGGCCTCGAGAACAACAGCTCTTATCCTGATCCAGGCCGGGCGACGGAGTACTGCCGTTGCTAACTCGTCCGTCCCTAGCTGCTCTTTTGAACGGCACCCTGTACATTTATGGAGGCGAGGCCAAGTCGAAGGTGGACCAGGTGAACAACACGTGGAACAACGACTTCCTCACGCTGGATCTCACAAAGTCCTGGGACGCGAGCTCACCCGCCCTGACCGGCCTCCCGCAGCCCAGCGGACCTCCAGCGGTAGCCCTTGGGTATCTATGGAACGACTACAACAACCTCTACCTCTATGGGGGGGAGTTCGCCGATAACCCTTACGTTGAGCCGGCTGCTGTAGGCACCTGGCAGTACGCCATCAGCTCTGCCACGTGGACGGAGTATACAAATCTCGAGACCTCGGCCGGTAACAACTCGGCAGCCGGGGGCGTGGCTTTACAGCGAGCAGCCGAGGGGGCCGGCGTGAGCGTCCCAGAGCTGGGCCTGAGCTGGTACTTTGGTGGGCACCTTGACGACTCCACCACTCCGGGCTGGAGCGACCAGATCGCCCGCGTCTATCTGAAAAGCCTGCTCGAGTTTACTCACCCAGGCTATACCAACGATGCCATCTCCTCGCTGTCGGGGACCGGCGCGCCTGCCGAGGGCGTCTATAGGAATATCACGCAGGGCGGCTTACAGACCAGCACTGGATTCGGGGAGCGCGCGGACGGTGCACTGATATTCGTTCCTGGCTGGGGCACCTCGGGGGTGCTGATAGGACTGGCGGGAGGCACAGCGAGCGAGTTCACCGACGACATGTCAACACTGGACGTCTACGACATCGCCAGCTCGCAGTGGTACCATCAACAGTCGACCGGTACCGCGCCGGGCGTGCGGGTGAACCCTTGTGCCGTGGTCGCGAGTGCGCCGGATGCGAGTAGTTTTCAGATCTACTTGTATGGTGGGCAGAATCTACAACCTGTGGTGAGTACCCTTGCTGCAGCACCAGGGTTGGAGGAGGATCACCACCCACTTGGAGAAATCACGTCTGACGAGCATGACAGGGCGATCAGATCCAATATGACGATTTGTACATCCTGACCATTCCATCGTTCACCTGGGTCGGCCCCATTGCCCACTCTGGGTCATCGATCCCCTCCGCGCGTGCAGGTCACACCTGTAACCTCCGGGACGGACAGATGGTGGTCGTGGGCGGCTTTAACACGACAGTAACGACCTGCGACAGCCCCGGAATCTACATCTTCAACGCGTCGTCCCTGGAGTGGGCTTCATCCTTCACAGCACTCAGCCCCTCGGACGATGAGGAGCCGGGGAATACCGTGCTAGCCGACAGCTATGGGTATACCGTTCCTGACGAGGTCATCAGTGTGATTGGCGGTAACCCGTCGGGATCGGCCACGGTGACGGCGCCCGCCGCGAGTGCGACTGGAGGGCCCTTCGCCACGGGGAAACCACCCGTCTATACCATCACCGCCTCCGGGTCCACGGCCACCATCACTTCGCCCGCCAAGACCGGCACCGCTGCCTCGGGCACGGGCAGCAGTGGCGTGGACGGAGGACTCGTCGCCGCCATAGTCATCGCGTGCCTTGCAGGTCTGTCGGCGGGCTACCTTGGGTACTGCGCCTGGCTGTACAGGCGGCAGGTCCGCGCCTACAAGACCCACCTGGCCGTGACGAACCGATTCCCCGCGCGATCCGCCAGCCACGGCAGCTTCGGCCGCATGCTGGCGTTCGGCCGGAAGCCGGGCAGCAAGGGAGGACGTCGGGCGCAAGCGATGAGCGAGAAGCAGGCATGGGCCGCCGCGCACAAGCGCAAAGAGAGCGGTGAGTCGAGCGCAGGCGGTGAGTCGTTCGGCTGGGTCGGCCGGGGGAATCTTCTGGACCCGACCGCGAGCAAAGCGACGCCGACGAGCACCGGGTCCGGGCCCAGCCCGTGGAGCGCATCTGGTGAAGACAATACGTACGGGTCCGGCTCCGGACCGGGGAGTGGTGCGGCCAGCGGCAGTGGTGGCGAGGGCACAAGGCCGAGAGCAGGGAGTGGCAGCGGCGCAAGTACGACGAGTTCGACGGAGGGCTTGCTCGAGGGCCGGGAGCCAAACTTCTTCTCTGTCGTTCTCGGTCCCAGGAGGGCGTTGAGGGTGGTCAATGGGCTGGAGGAAAGTGAAAATTATTGAGAGTAACTACGAAGGGGTCATGGCAACATGGGAAATGAAACTTCATGAGCTGGGTTGACGGTTTCAGGCAGATGTAGTGAGCAGTTTGCATTCCCTAATTTTCGCCCCCCCCCCTTTTTTTTTTTCTTTTTTTTTTTCTCTTCTTCTCTTTTTCTTCTTTCTTTCTATATGATACCCTGAACATACATATATTGAGCAACATTCCTTGAACTCTGGTGAGGTGGTGGCCTTCCAAGTGCATTCCCCGCGCTGTTCATGTCCTGCATCACAGTTTTGTGTTGGCCACCTTTCCTGTCAGTTCCTTTGTGATAGCGAGACCGGCAGCCCTGCCGGAAAAGACACAGCCCCCTAGGAATGTTCCCTCGAGTGAATTATAGCCGTGGACGCCACCTCCTCCGAAGCCCGCAGCCTCGCCGGCGGCGTACAGGCCCGGGAAAGGCTCGCCGGTGGGCTTCATCACGTTGCTCTCCAGGTTCGTCTCAAGGCCACCCAGTGTCTTGCGGGTGACCAGGTTCATGCGCACTGCTATGAGGGGCCCGTGCTTGGGGTCCAGCAGGCGATGGGGCGGCGCGACGCGGCTTATCCTGTCAGGCCAGTAATTCCGCCCGTTGTGGATCAGCATGGCCTGCGCATCTTTGGAGTAAGCGTTGTCGAACTGGCCATCACGAGTATCGACGACGTCCTTGATGCCGGCATAGTCAAGTTGTGGGCCATTGCGCTCCTTGGCTAGCAGGTTCATGCCGTCGACCAGGTCTTGTAGGTTGTCCTTGACGACGAAATCGGCGCCGCGCTCCTGGAACTTCTGTACGGGCACGGTGCCCTTCTTTCCGAGGACGCGTTGCAGCAGAAGCTGCACATAGCTCTTGCTCGCGAGGTCTGGGTTCTGTTCCGACCCCGAGAGGGCGAACTCCCGTGCAATGATAGTCTGGTCCAGGATGAACCAGGTGTAATCGTAGCCGGTGCTACATATGTACTTGAGCGTGGCTAGGGTGTCTGACCCGGGGTACAGGAATGGCGGCAGCCTCTTGCCGTTGGCATCCAGCCAGAGAGACGACGGCGCGGGCAAGACGCGGATACCGTGATCGGGCCAGATGGGATCCCAGTTGGCGAGCCCTTCTGTGTAGCTGTAGAAACGGTACAGTCAGCCAGCAGATACGCACGCACAGCCCGGGCAGAACAACGGCGTCGTGTGGTAGTGAGCACATACTGCCACATTCGATCCTTATTTACCACGTTGGCCCCTGCTTCCTCTGTGATGTTGATCATCCGACCGTCAACGTGAGCGGGTACGCCAAGGACAAAGTTCTCTGGCACCTTGGGCCCGAGTCGGTCCTTGGGCCACGCGGCCTTCACTGCCTCGACGTTCCCGCCGATGCCGCCTGACGAGACGAGGACAGCGGAGCCGTATAGCTCAAAGTCGCCCGTAACATTCCGGTTCGTCTTCATGCCCCGAGGAGAGTCGTCGGATTCCAATATACGACCCTTGACGCCCACAGCTCTTCCAGTGGTCTCGTCGATCAGCAGCTTATCGACCATGTGCCTGAACTTGAACTCCACGATGCCCTCCTCCTCCTTGGCCTTGACGGGATCCGCGAAGACCCGCACGATCTCGGGGCCCACCCCCCATGTGATGTGAAACCTTGGGACAGAGTTCCCGTGGCTGTCTGCCCTACCGGCGCCCCTCTCTGCCCAGCCCACGTTGAACAAGAAGCCCATCCCCCTGGCCTTGAGATACCTCTCCATGTCGTCGGTGGCAAAGTTTACGAATGCCTCAGCCCATTTTCTCGGCCAGTAGTCCTCTTTCTCCCGGTCGAAGGCTGCCGAGTGGAGCCAGTCCCGCATGGCGAGTTCGCGGGAGTCCTTGATGCCCATGCGCCGTTGTTCCGTAGAGTCCACGCAGAAGATGCCGCCCAGTGACCAGAACGCCTGACCTCCCAGGTTGCCGGCATTCTCCTGGTCGATAATGACGACAGGGATATTGTTCCTGCTGAGCTCGAAGGCGGCGACGAGGCCAGCAAGACCGCCGCCTACTACCAGGACTGGTTTTTGCTCCGCACCTGGAGCCATGGTCCTGTCTGCGTTGGAGTCTCGCCCGGAGTACTGAGTCGGGCGGGAGAGGATGGGTCGGGAAGGGTGCAGCAGCGAGATGTTCACCTCACTCCTTCACCCGGGAGAACTTGAAAGACATAAATACGAACCTACGTTTGGTTTGCCGAAAGCGCATGGAGATGCCTGGGTTGCTGTGCCCGGACAATGAGGTGACTGACGTGGGGTGACAAGCACTCATCAGGCTGTTTGCTGTTTCCACTGCACCTGGGCCACACCGCAGTGCCTCGGTTCGCCATGGTCCCCGCGGGGAGCGTGGCTGGGATGCCTGTGAAAGGACGGCTACCCCGGAAAGATCCTACTGACAGAGCCTAAGCTTGGGAGTGCGCTACCGACCGAGCTGCAGTAGTTATGAAATCACACGCGCCGGCTTTGTTGGCCATGGACCTTCCACTTCGAGGGTCAGTCAGTAGTCTCCTGTCCAGGTGTATCATCTGACAGGCCGTCCGCGGCGCCCGAGATGATCCGATATTGGTGACTTGTCTATTATAGCAGATATACAAGTTCATATGCGAATTAATCTACATTGCTACCAGCCAGTCGGCAACTGTGCAGCGGAGCCCAATCTGAATTGTCAGGAGCCGGCACGGTGGGACGATCCCTCGGAGGCAGTGGAGTGACCTTTTTGAGGCACGATCTCGTAAAGGCGAACGCTGGGCGAGATTTCACTACCGTCAGGCACAGTACGGAATCCATCTCGGCCGTCGTCATCCGCTCAGACTATCCGGGTGCCGGGGTGCGGAACGCGAACTGATTGTCGTGTCATTCCACAAATGCCCCCCTTCATGACAGAGCGAGCCTCATGCGTCACGGATACCATGGTCTTGCTCATTGAAGGCTACTGCGTGAACACGGCAATTGCTTGCCAACCCCTCCCTTTCGCCACTTGTCTCCGCGAGGTACAATTCCTCTCCCGGCAGAGAATGGCCAATAATGAGAGCGCTGAGGAACCACTTCTCAACATGGCGACATGGGCCTCGATGAGCCGTCAACTCCTGCAGTCCGGCCCCTGGAGGGCGATCTTGATGGTATCTCACGACGACCCGCGATTTTTGCGGACCGTAAGCCATTACCTGCTGTGGCCATATCCAAACATCGCGACTTGCTTCATCCAGTGTTCAGCACAATGTTTGCAGACGATAGGAAATAGGACCTCTCACGTAGCTACCCCAGACCAGGGCCCTCTGCCACTGCCCGATTTGGTTTCCAACGGCGAGCGGCAGGCTCCCGCATCATTCCCACCCGCCACAACGCTGCAAGGTGAAGCTGCCGCAGTCCCGTTGATGGCGACGTTCGTTGCTTCCTTCATAGCGTAAGTGATGCCCGTAGGGACTGACAGTCGGTCGTATAGAAGCGTTTCTCCTGTCTCAGAAACCCACAGGCCGCCGGTCCCCTGTCGCGCTGTCCTCATCCGAGTGGTCGTATCTGTCCTGCAGCTGTTGCTGACAGCTCGTCGGGAGGAAGCGTCGACTGTGTTGCATACCAACGCACCAAGTGTAGGTGTGCCATTGCATTTGCATTCGATAAGGCCCGGCCTTGGAAGGCCTTCGAATCGGAACATCCTCGACCTGAACCCTGGCCTGCCCCGTATGGTATATCCGGTGAGCGTCTTCGGGCAGCGCACTCAACTCCCAACGTCCCTCTGGTCTCTCTCAAGACTGTTCGAGGCTCCTCTCCTGGTGGATTTGCCAAACAATGGTCACCGCATATCACCCGAGACCAGCGACCTTCAGACTGCAGTCCGGCTTAAGGGACCCACTCGCAGGACGCCTAGGGCGTCGATTGACCGACAAGCCCATGGTAGGTGATGTTAACGGCACCTTACTCGTTGTCTGGTGGGAAGCATCTTCGAACGCATCTTGCCCGCAGGGGCTCGCGTACAATAATGCCGATGGGGCTCTCAGCCTGGCTGCTCTCAATGACACCAGCGAGCCTGAAAACGTGATTCATCCCATAGAAGGAGCATGTTGGAACATACGGAGATCAGGCCCAGCGTTCCCGAGTTCTCTGCGCAGAAAGGCCCCAAAGTTCTCCAACACCAGGTTCCCCACCAACTCAGCTTCCGCTTCTTGTCCAACCCGGGTCAGGTGTTGAGCGGCATCCGTGGCCATGAAGACGACCCGCTTTACGATAGTCTTGGAAGAGAGGGAGCCGGTGCTATCAGCTGCTGTCTTTTGGCCAGCCTGACTCTCTTGTTCCAGACGGTTCCTCAGACGCTCGAGCATGGGTGACTTGAGATATCTGACAGCAAGGGTGGCGTCAGGGTGGGTGGGATGGTGCAGGTCGAGATGGGCCCTGTCAATCTGGACAGACTTGGCCAGTCTCCGCAGCTGCTCGCTCATGGAAGCAAAGGCATCGAAGAGGGCCTCAGAGGGCCGGGAGCGCTGCCAGGCGAAGACTGTGGACCACATAGACAGGTCCCTCCAGGAGTCGATAGCGGTGGCCTCGAAGAGCTGGTTCTCGCGGAACATGTCGCCAGCCCGTATGATGGAGGCGTATCCGCTGTCCAGAGGGGTGCCCGGGGTGATCTTTGTCCGCACCAGGGCAGAGAGGAGGTTCGAGGCATGTAAGGTGTTCTGCTTGGGGGACAAGGCGGGGCCGTGACCGCACATCCACCGATCCAGCCAGGTCCAGGCGACCTCCTCGAGGCCCTCTTCAACCATGAACGGGACGAGGTTGGTGACGAGGGGCTGGCACTTGACGAAGGACAGGTCCCGCTCGAGGCCAGATGAGCGGAGCCACTGGAGGACACGGAGGGCGGTGCCGGAAGCGGCCATAGACTCGTGGACGGAGATGGAAGACGACTGTGCGATGGCGTCGCGCTTTGCGATCAAGACGCCAGCAGCGCGTTGTGGACTCATCAGGCCCTTTGCGACAGCCTGGTCGAAGACGTCCATGGGATCCCGCTCGGCGGGATGCAGCGGGGCAGCCTTGGAGGGGTCATAGCTGAAGAGGGGATTGGAGAGGATGGCGCGGACATGGCGGTCTGTCGGGCGGCGGTGGGAGTCGTGGGCAGGCGAGGAGGGTGAGACGTTCGAGGTCAGGTCGGGTATGGAGGCGGGAGAGTAGGGCGGGGCCGAAGGGATGTTCTGGGGCCAGTAGCCATGCTCCTTGTCGAGGTTCTTGCGGAAGGATGTGGTCAGGGCCTTGAGCAGACGTTGAGACTCGCGTTGGCTCAGCGGGGGAGGATGGTGGACCTTCGCGAAGAGGGCGTTGAATGGGTTCAGCAACGTCTTCGTGCTGAGCATCCTGACGCGCCGAGGGCCGCCGTGGCCAGCTGACTGATCCGAGGTGTTCGGCGTGGTAAGCGGCGCGGCGACGTGACGGCGACGATAATAGCAGGGGGACGGTCAGGTAGGTGACGGGGAGAGGGGATATGGTTGTCGTCGTCAGGATGGGTTACCTGTGGCATCCATAAGGGCCAGAGTGCTTCTCGGGCCAGTCAGAGGGTCGGGACGCCTTCGCTCGAGTCGAGACCGTGTCTGTGCTGCTGTGATGTGATGCTGCTGAGGGTCCAAGGAGAGGGGTCATGTCAAGTCATGTCAAGTCATGTCATTTTAGAAGCAGAACAGGAGAGGAGGAGGAGGTGGAGGTGGAGGTGGTGGTGGTGGTGGTGCCCCGCCCAGCCCAGCCCAGCCCAGCCCAGGCCGGTGCTCCGCTATCTGTAATTGTACAGGCTACAGGCTACAGGCTACTGGCCACAGTCTACAGGGTGGGGCCCCTAGCCTGCCACTGCCAAGCAGCCAAGGTCCTTTCCTCGCTCCAGCTCAGCTAAACGACCGGGGTTTCTGCAGCCCCCACGTGATGGGGAGCTGCTTCCCTTACTATGGACGTACCATAGCAATATGACGAAATCAACAAGACCAGTGCCCCCTCACACTATTTCTAGAGGACACAGGAGGATACGGTAAATATTGGAAGCCGGGGGAGGGGGTGATTATCTAGCTGCTGTGGCACTCATCTCTGAATCCAGGACTCAACATACCTCCAAGATGCTCCCTCGGGTCTGCATGGTAGTACATCTACCTTAACCCTAATCCATGCCTGGACACGTCGAGATCGTGAAGCTTTCCCTCCCCGGGGGCATGAGGGACCCTTCACAGACAGATGTATGGGCCAGAACCCTGGTAGGTGCATCGCTGCTGAGGTCAGGTCGCTGAGGTCAGGTCGGCCTGGGATGGCGGGAGAGCCTCCTTTTTCCTTGCACCTGGGGCCCAGCCCTGTGTGGCCTGCAGGCTGTTTTCAGGCATAGCAAGTAGCCTGGCGTGTGCCTGGGTAGCAGCCTCCCCCAGGTTTTTCCCGGGGTCAGCTTGGTGACTGGGGCCGGGCGATGACTACTTGATGTCCTTAACAGGCCTGGGCGGGTGACCCGCCCGCTGCGTGTTAGGTGGGTGGCAGGCGTTGCCTGTAGCTGGTCCGTGCTGTTCACCCCTCCCCCCTGTGCCCTGCGCCTTCACCACTCCAAATTCGTCCACCTGCGTAGTAGCTGCAGGGCCTTAACAAGCGTCAAAAGTGCCCTGCCCGACTTGACCTGGAACTTCCTCCTCCTCCTCCAGTGCCCCCCCCCCCCCCAATCCCCCATTTCCATTCCACAACTCAGCTCAGCTCAGGACCCCAAAGGTAATTCGGCTGCACCTTAGCCTCAACCTCAGCCCAAAGCATCATCCAACGTGCACAGCACAGCTCACCATCCCCCCAGAACCGGCCCATGCCTCTCCTTGCCCTGTGAAGGAGTCGGGCTACTGCTGTTCTCTCCTCCCGTGTCTAGGTGGTGGTGGACGCATTGATTTTCACCACCTCTGACTTTTCCCCCATTCCAGCCAGGCCAAGCCGGGCCAAGCACACCTTCACACACAGAGTCAGTCCCTTTCCCTCCGTCACCTCCTCTTGCCATCCCACCCTCTCTCTGGTCACCAGCCATCCTCCACCTGCCCGGGCACCCTTTCCTAGAGAACCCGCTGACCTCCTGCAGCCTTAACCACCCGGTCTCGCCCGTCCTCTGGCGATCTCATACCTCCTCCCCTCCTCCCCACGACCGTCTCGCTCGAGCGATACCGCCGCGGCCAACAACCCCTCCCTCCGAATCCATAATCACATCCAGACATGTCTGACGTACAGGCGAGGCCAGCTGCCTCGCGCGGCAGGGGCTCCTCAGCTCGTGGCGGAAGAGGTGGTTTCTCCAGTCGAGGCGGTCGCGGCACGCGATCTGCTGCCGCCACCAACGGCGACGCGAAGCACGACCCCGAGCCTACCTCCCTGCCCACCCTCGAGGATCAGGGCGAGATCGCGGATCTCAACAAGGCGCACGGCTCCCAGCTCCCCCTCCTCAAGGAGCTCTTTCCCACCTGGTCAGAGGTCGACATCCTATACGCCCTCAAGGAGACCGATGGCGATGTGACAATGACTATCGAGCGCATCGCTGAGGGTAAGCTGACCCCCTCGCTCCTGGGCGCGGGCCCCTCCCCGCGGCCACGGCGTGAGTGATCATCCAGTCGGGCTAACCTGTCCCGCCTCGCCCTCTCTAGGTAACATCTCACAATGGGGTGAGGTCTCCAGCCAGAAGAAGGACCGCACCAAGTCCAAGGCCAAGGACACGTTCACTACCACTACCGGCGCCGACCTCCCCGCCTCGACCAATGCCAGAGCTGCCCGAGGTGGTCGTCCTGAGGGCGGCCGTGGTCGTGGTCGCGCTACCGAACGCGGCGGTCGCGGTGCTGCCCGAGGACGTTCCGCGGGCCCTACCACCAATGGCTCCCTTGCCAAGGAAAACCAGCCCTTGTCCGTCCCTACCGACGAGTCTACCGCTTGGGATACGACCAAGAGTAGCGATGACGGCGGCTGGGCTCAGGCCGCGGCCGCCACCTCGTGGGAGACTCCCGCCGCCTCTGACCCTGCTCCTGCTGCGCCTGCTAAGCCTGCCGAGTCTTCAAAGCCCAACGTCATCCCGCAGGGAACGCAAAAGACCTGGGCCAGCATGCTCCGGCAGTCGACTGCCCCAAAGCCCGCCCCGCAGCCTCCCAAGGAAGCTGCCGCGCCCAAGCCTGAGCCTGTTCTCGAGCCCCTTCCTGCTGCCGCGGAGCCATCCGCCCCAGCTCCAGATCCAGCTCCGGTTTCAGCCCCAGAGCCCGAACCCGAGACGATCGCTGAGCTGTCCGCCGAGCGGCACGAGGAGCAAGCTCCGGCAGACAATACTACGGTAGTCGTGCCAGAAGTTGCTTTGCCGCCCCCCAAGGACCAGTTGACTGAGACGAACCTTGAGCAGGTTGTTGACGAGTCGCACCCTCCCGTGACGGACACCGTTCACAGCGAGGCCGCAGACTCTTGGGACCCACGTGCTGCCGCCATCAGCGCGACTGCCACTCCGCTCTCCGCCTCGCAAGCTCAACACCAGTCCCACAAGACCCCCGCCAGCGGGTTTGCTGCTACCGCTATCAAAGCCACGGAGCGCGCTGCCGTGCCTCGTACGCCGAGCCATCAGCGGCGGTTCCTGGACCAGCAGGAGGCCGTCCGCATGCCTGTCGCTGCCAACCAGCAGTTGGAGCGGACCACGCTCCAGTTCGGTGCTTTCAACCTGAACGGGGCCGAGGACGATATCGATGGTGATCGCGAGGAGCCCGAGACCCGCGCCCAGCCTCCCGCAGACTCTCCCGTTGCCCAACCCCGCGCATCCCTGCCGCCAGCGCCGCCAGCCGCTGTACCCGACGCGTACTCTGTCCAGAAAGCAGTTTCTTCCCTCCCCTCTGGCGCAAACTCTGCTGGTACTGCACCTCCCGTCTTCCCAGAGGGCGCACGCGTTGCCCCGGGCCACCTGCTGCCGTATGATGCTAATGCTGGTCCAGCAGCTCAAGTCCCACCCACCGCGCCCGCCGCCCAACAGCCCTCTGCTCAAGGTAGCCAACCCGACTTGATCTTTCTCGACCCGTCCGTCCAACAAGTTGGGATCAACATGCTGACATCGTCCTTTGCACCAGCCGCGGCACCTCAACCCCCCACGCAGCCAGCCGCCCAACAGTTCGGCCGATTCGGCCAGGCAGCAAGCCAGGAGCAATCTCCCTTCCCCCAGAAGCCGTTCGACTCCTACAACCAGGGCAACCAGCCCTCGGCGGCACAATCGCACTTCGACGGCTTCCCTGGCCAGCAGCAGTCGCAGTCTCAACCCCAGAGTCAACAGCCTGGTGGTGCCTACAGCTCCGCGGCTGACCAGTATTCTTCCTACTACACGGCCGATCAACAAAGTCGCCCGCCGTACAACAACTTCTACGGACAGGGTTACGGACAGCAGCAGCAGCACCAGCACCAGCACCAGCAGCAGCACCAGCACCAGCAGCACCACCAGCACCAGCAGCACCAGCAGCACCAGCAGCAGCAGCAGCAGCAGCAGCAGCAGCAGCAGCAGACAGGGCAAGGCCAACAAGAGGTTGCCCTTGCTTCTCGAGCTGGCTTGGGCGGGTACGGTGCCTCTCAGGCTGATCTAGCCAGCCAATACCCCCAGAGCGCGAACCAGTCTCGTTTTGGTACTGCTGTGGCACAGGACCAGAACAGCGGGAATACGACCCCCAACCCCCCGACGACACAAGGTCAGCAGCCGACCGGCCAGGGCCATCCGCAGAGCCACGTTGGCCAGCAGCAGCACGGCAATCAGTACTTCGGCCAGCAGCCGTACTACGGGGGTTATTACTCGGCGAATTACATGAACAACCAGTACGGGTACGGTGGATTCGGTCCGTACGGGAAGGGCGGCGTCTACGGACAACCACACCACTACGGCATGTCTCAGCAGACGCCTTATGACCACGGCTCCTCCGCCGCGAGTGGATATCCGCAGTCCACTCTGCACCGCGCCGATAGTGGTGCCGCATCTGGTCTCGGCGACTACGGGCGTGCGGGCTCTGCCCAGTCAGGTACTCAACCCGGTCTCGGAAGTGGCGGCTTTGCAGGGATTCACGACGCCTTTGGTCGCGGCGCGTCTTCGTACGGAGCTCAGGCGGGCCAGTCGTTCAACGCCCCCTCCGCGCAGCCCAGCGGTGCCGTTTCGGGTAATGACGACCTGAAGCCGTTCGGTGACGGAAAGGCGGCCGGCGGGCCTAGCCCCTCGCTCGCCAGTGCTGGCCGGCCCGGCTCGGCCACCAACACCGCGCCATCCCAGGCCGGCCTACCTCCCCCGCAGTCCGCGCAGCAGGGTATGGGAGGATACGGCGGCTACCCGAGCCACCTGCAGGGTCACGGACTGCACTCCCAGTCTGGCACGACTGGCTATGGCATGGGAGCCGGCCCCGCCCAGGGCCACCAGAACAGCCCGTACTCCGGCTACGGAGGATTCGGCGCTGGCAATAGCTACTACGGCTCACAGCAATCCCGCCACGGCGGCTGGGGTTCCAACTACAGTGGCGGCAACGGCTTTTAGGGGAAGACGCCTGGTCATGCTTCGTCGTCTTCGTCCGTTGCGGTAGTCTGAAATTCCTCCTCTCCTCTCATACTCTCGTTTGTGGAAAGGAGCTGTATCTTGATGAAAATCCAAGGGATATTGGCCTCGGGCATGGGATGGTTGACTCGATGAAGAGGGAAGATGAGACTTGTTTTGCGGGCCTGACATGATTCTCACTCACTCACTCTGCCTCGCCGTTGTATGTTTTATGCCCATGTACGATTTCTCTCTTACCACGGCCACGGAAAGGAAGGGCGGTAACGCGAACACCCCCCCCCCCCCAAAAAAAAGTTGCACCGGAAATGGAGTTCTCTTGTGGACTGATACGCTTTTGTTTTTATGCTTCTTTCCTGGGTAG
Source organism: Endothia cerciana (assembly GCA_026119935.1). Lineage (NCBI taxonomy): Eukaryota > Fungi > Ascomycota > Sordariomycetes > Diaporthales > Cryphonectriaceae > Endothia > Endothia cerciana. Next base: position 336,502 of record JALRMH010000036.1, on the reverse strand, counting down.
AAAAAGATTGCTGTGGGGTCCGCTGGCTGCTCATCCTTTGACTGGGATCCTCCCATCTCACGATCGTTTGGGGTGTGACGACAGGATTGGGCTCAAAGGGTCCGTCTGCGGAGGACAACGTATACGACCATGGCAAGGGGCGCGTTTGGAGAAGGAGACCAGTGTCGTGACCACCAGTCCAGTGAGTCGAGGTGCAGGGATAGGAACGAGAATGAATATTAATCTGGTTTGGACTTCATCCCAGGACGATGACATAAACCGCGGTTGTCTGATGTCTCGGTGTTGCCATCTCAGTATTTCAGGGCGAAGGCTGTCACATTGACTTTTCCTCGTACCTGTCCTGCGCCGGATGACAGGTCGTATACGGCCCGCGAAAAGGTCTGTGGGCAGATAGGATGCTATGCTCCCTGACTCACTCCTGGCTTTCCACTCGGGTTGCTGATATCTATACAGTGCTGAGATGTCTCGTTGCGTGCCGCAGAGTCTCTGTGGAGGGTCCAAATCCCCTTCTGGTGGCTGTCTCCCAGATTTCACATCAGTCAGGCTTGATGATACCTCGCTGGAGCAACCACGAGATCAGCTCACACCAGTGTCCAGTGATGTTCCATGTTCGGCGGACCACCTCCCTCCAAACCCAGCATCTGAGTATTGGCTCGCCCAAACCCCTACACCTATGTTTGTTTATACTTGAAGCGTTCTAGCTGTCTCTCCGAGCTCGCCATCCCGGCACCATGTGTTATATCAGAACATATTGGAGACTCTGGGATGGTTCCCCGTTTTTGTGAATGCCCACTAACTCACCAGAGTACGTCTGCAGAAACCGTCCTGATCCAGTCACATCTACTCCTGGGAATGATGTAGCTCTTTCCAATGCTCGACTCCTGTTTGACAGCCTTGTGTTGCGGGCCGGTGGACGCACATTTCAGGCGCCTCAAGGCCCGGCGATGGCAGAAGCTGCTCTTGTACTCGGATCCCTCCAGCTTCAGGCCTAGTCTATCTCTGTCTGTCAAGCCGTCAAGCCCCATGGCACAGGTGAAGCGTATCTGGCCGTGGCGTCGTCCAATATCTTGTAGTGGACCCTGGAGCTATTGTTTTGACCTGCAGCTGTGACCCCAGCCAGAATTACCCACAAAGTCAAGCATTCCTCGAAAAGAAGCTTCTCCTGCTTTACCGAGACCGTCCAAAGTGCAAGCTTTTGGGCTCGAGCTCCTAGAATCTTCTCTTGATTCTCGGCAATTACACAGAAATTCCGCCTGCAGTCAAGTGAAGGCAGGCCCGAAAACCTCTGCTCTGGACGCCAGCAATTGATCACCCATCCTGTGGTCAACCGGCAGCCACCAACAGCGAGCCGTACGGTCACTCGTCTTCAGATTGCTTCAGCACCAATATTGATGAGCAGCAGATCATTGCGACCAGTCGTCATGGATTACTTTAAGAAGTAGGTGTCGTCCAGAGCACTCTCTCCCGTGTTCAGATGATCCTCCAAGCCTCACTGTGGGGGAAGGCAAACGTGTACAGTTTCAAGACAATGGCATGCTGGGCTGGCTGCGATTTGGCAACTTGCGTGCTAACGACAGCATCATCAGGGCCATCTTCTGCCTCTGCCTCCTCGGCAGTCTGCTGGCGGCTGATGTTCTCGCCGGCCCCTCCAAGCGCGGCCTTGGCTACAATGAGAACATCCCCCTCGAGGTAGGACCATGCGGCCTTGCTGCCCACCCTTCTCACTCACCTGCCTCACTAGCCGTTGTTCGCGCCCCCATTGCACCAGAAGAAGGTCTGCCCAAGTTCAGAATGCACCCTGGCCAATGCTACACCTCCGCCCTACCATCTCGCTGTTTCTGCTCTGTCGACTGACGGACAACCCCTTCGTACTAGGAGTTTGGCGACACGGGCACCCAGATCACCTGGCAGTACAACTGGGGCTCCAGCACCGCCCACAAGCAGGGCTCCTGCGAGTACGTCCCCATGCTCTGGAGCAACTACACAGGCGCCAACGTGACCTGGTTGGGCGATGCCCAGGCCTGGATCGCCAACGGCTCGACCCACCTGCTCGCCTTCAACGAGCCCGAGCTGAGCTCCCAGGCCAACCTCGAGCCGTCGGACGCCGCCGATCTGTACCGCCAATACCTGCAGCCCTTCGCCGGCCAGGCCAAGCTGGGCGGCCCCGCTGTGTCGAATGATGGCTGGGACTGGATTAATCAGTTCCTAGGCAACTGCTCCGAGTGCACCATCGACTTCCTCCCCATCCACTGGTATAACCCCTGGAACCTGACTTCGGACCTGGAGGCCTGGGTCGAGAAAATCTGCGGCCTACCTGGAGGCCGTCCTGTCTGGGTCACAGAAGTAGGCTCCCCTCACTGTCTGCCTTTAGACGGTTCCCGGCTTACCTGCCCATGACCATTTACTTGCACTGAAGGCTATTCACTCTCCTTTGGCTTGTCGCTAACCCAGTAATCTCTGCCAGTTCGGCCCGCAGGATGCGGCGGCTCTCACCACGGACCGGCAGAACACCTTCCTCCAGCAGGCCACCGCGTTCTTGGACAACGAGGCGTGTGTCGAGCGGTATGCCTACTTCGGCTCGGCGGATGGGGACGAGTCGCTCCTGGCCAACGGAGGCCCAGCGCTGTCCGTCCTGGGAAAACAATACGCCTACGGCGGCGGAGCCCACATCAACGCGACGGGAGGTCGGACTCGCAACTGTAAACGCAAGCGGGGGCGTGGAAACGGCCACCGGCGGCACTGACAAGAATGCCCGAACGACACGCGGCTCTTGGCAGCGATCTTTGTACAGTAGTGGAATGGTCTGGCAACAAGCCCATGGGAGAAAGGCCGGGCTGGCAATGGCACGCAATAATCTGACACAGGCTCAGACGGCTATTAGGAGGGAATGACCTGCTTCCCAGCCATGTGAGGAATGCTAGTGTTTTTACGACCCTCCTGTGCGCCCTGGAACCACAACGGCAGTTGACCTTGCGCCCTTGGTGATCGTTGCGATGTGCTGCTGCCTGGGCCATCTCCCCCGATGCGTTCCCGAACGACTCAACCAACTCTGAGCGCAGAGTATCGCATGTGTTGTGCTACGAGAGCCGTTGTACCAGGGCGGGGTGACGTTGTCGGAGTCTTGACAACATCAGACCGTCCGCTTCACTGACACGGCCCTCTACGGCTTGGAAGCCGGCTTTCAATATTTGAGGAATCAGTTCAGAAGGCCACAGTACCCGCAATGATCTGGAGATCCCCGCATAGGCGCTCGAGAAAATACTCATGATAAGGTGCACATTGGCTGCTGGCCAATCGCCCTGCGCCTCCTAGTCCCCTCCGCCGTGAGTGCGTTGTTCTGTCCTTTATTCAGCCATGTCTGCCGCACCGTTCGGAAACTTGTCGATGTCAGCGTAGTGGCAATGGGAAAAGAGCGCTGTGCAGCGTTCGTAGCGTAGCAACAGCTCCATTTCCTCAGATAATGCAGAGTCTGTAAATAAGGGCGATGGTACGCACGCTAGGAAAGCGTAAACGAGCCTTCACTTCTGCCAGGGGAGTCCCTTTCCTCGAACATTGACATGTGTTCGGTAGGAAGACCACTTCCGGGCGGCGCCGGGAGTCATCATTCGAGTTGCGCACAGCAATGGTGTCTAGAGGCTCAGCAAAGGCTCAGATTATCTGCACAACCGTGGTGGATGCGGCAACGAGGAACGAGAGACTCCAGACCATAACGCTACTTCGCGCCGCAACCCCGGCCAGCCTCACTACCCAGAGGAAAACCCAGATGAGCCACTCATCATAACGAGGACACTGTCATTCAAGTCAGACTATCAAATGAGAGCTTTTCTGCCCCGTGCAAACTTATTCCTTTTGCTTTGCCTAATCTGAAACTCCCAAAGCTATGAGACCAAACAAAAGAGCCTTTATGGTTCATCACGCGACATGTAAAGACCAGTACGCATCTGATGCATCACGACTTCTTTTGTGTAAACCTCCTTGAATACTTGAAGACAATCCGGTCCGAGAATTGCGAAAATTCAAAATTCGACATCCACATGAACACCGTGGCCGAAAGATGTCACGAAGAGCAACAGGTACTGAGGTGGAGTGGTTCTGAGCCGCGCCGTTGTACTAAGGAGTGCACGCCTCAGGAACGTTGCCAGGTAATCTAATTGATCATGGGCATTTTGAAAGACAGATGGACAAGGTATCAGGCATCGTGTAAGTAGGATTGGTGTATTAGTGAGGCAAGAAAAATTGGATAACCAGGCCAGGGATAACAGCGTGGTCCTGACGAGCTTATTGACAGTAGGACCGCCGCATGTTACGCCGTCCGTAAGCGTATTTGGGTTGGACGAATGAGGTGATGGATCAGCTAGAGGGGGCCTCTTAGATTTGCATACTCTTGACATCAGAGATGCTTCTCTGTCTCTTGTGGGCAAGCGAGGGCTCGACCTTTGTGCCAGAGGCCTTGCGCTTCCGGGCCGCGGCTTCTAGCGGACTTTTGGCCGATATCTTCTTGTGACGACGTTCTGGGGTCAGAGGTGTATTCGCGCCACTGAGGGACCCATGCTTGAGACCGCGCAGGGCGCCAACCGTGTATGAGTTCGAGAAGTCGATTGAATCCTCGGTAGCCTCGCCGTTCAGAATGAGTTTCCGTTGCATCTGATTGATGCGGAAGGCCCCGACTGAGCGCGTATTCGTCAAATGGTCGAGGAGATTGCCGCTGGAGCCAGTGAAGAGCCTATCGTCGGCACTCGCAGCCGCAGAGGAACGACGTGACGGTGTCTCGACACCATCCGTGTTGTCTCCGTCTGCATTGTCGCCTTCCCGATCATCGGCCTCAGAATTGCCGTCGAAGATGATGAAATCGTCGATGTCCAGGCTCTTCTCTTCAGCGTCTTCCTCTCCATCGCCCAGATAGGAGGAATCCTCACTAGGGGCGCCGCCAATGCCTAGGGGGAGAGACCAGAATGGGTCGGTGGGTTTTATCATCTGGCCATTCGCGAAAGTGACCAGGGGGTCTTCTGCCTGCTGCCAAAAGCCCATCAAGTCGAGCGGCAGGCCGGAATTCAGGACAGGGTGTATCGGGGATGACCCAGCTGCTGCCATTCTTGACAATGAGAAGTAGTCGGATGGAATCTGATCGAGATGTCGCTTCTTCCGAGGCGTGAAGATCATCATCTTCCGGGTGTGCGGGTTGAGAACGCAGATCGGCTTCTTGCTAGTACGTATAGGAAGCCGGCCGGTGCGTGGCCTGGCCTCGCCCGCCCTGTTCCCATCACCAACTTCTGCATCCGACGCTTCTCCCGGCGTAGCACCTTGAAGAGGGGTCAACTTCCTGCGAGAGATAAGTGTGGGTTTATCGTCGTCGGTAGTGTCACCGTCAGCTACCAGCCCTCAGGTTAGCTTCCTCAACGTGTATAGCTATAGCGCCAGTCTCCATCGACTCACATTCAAAACCATCAGAGTCTTCCTCATCCTGCAGGGCAGCGGGCTCAGCGACAACACTACCAGCAGCCTCGGGCTGACGGCCGTGCACCTGGCTTTGCTCCCGTACTCCATCCCAGTCAGGGGCTGGCATGCCCACCTCCTGCGGCCTATCTCTGAACCCGACGGGATCGCCGCTACCTAGATCGCGGTTGTCGAGGGAGAATTCAGGGAGCTCGCTGAGGTCGCGGTCGCGATCCGATGATTCTTCAACTTCAGCCGCTTCTGTATGGTCCCAGAAGCTCAGTGAGACGGATGAGTTGCCATCATCGTCGTCGTCCTGCTCGATCTCGCGGCGGAAGCAGGGATCAAGAGATTGCTGCGAAACGAAGATGTCGGGGAAGAAATCATCGTGATCTTCTTCAGTCTCGTCAGATTCCGACTCCGGATCGGGCACACCTGCAAAGCGAACATGACGCTGGACTGGAGATTCCAGGTGGGCTGCTGATGAGGCCCCCACTGGTGCAGCGGGCTCATCTTCCATAGAAAAGCCATTCCAGCTCTCGCTGTCATCGCTGCTCTCATCCGCAGCATCGTCGAAATCAACATCACTGGAAAAGCTTTGCATACCTTGCTGCGAGGCGCTGGTCCCGTCGTCGTCGGACTCGTCATTGTCCGCATCAGCAGCCTCGTCATCTTGGTCCTCGAAAATACTCATGAAACCCGGCCGAGGGGAGCTAGGAAAGGCATCTCGCCCTTGATGCCGTTCATTGGAAATGATGTGCTCCTCCTCGGCCGCAAAGACATGTTCCTCGTCGTCATCGTCCGAATCACTGACATCGTCTACGGCGGAGTAGCCGTCCTCGTCAGAAAGGTCAGCCGGAGAGGACAGGGACGAGGACGAGTCGCGGCGTGCCTGAGGGGCGGGGTTTTTGGGGCCTTTTTGCGGGCGCTTGTTGACGCCCTTGATGGGCTTGCCACCCTTGGGTGTCCGATTGATCTTGATCTTGGGCATCGTGCACTCTGGTCGTGTGAAGGGTTGCTATCGGAGAGAGGGGGGGGGGGTGTATGTATGTGTATGAGAAATGGTGTAACGTGGAGAATCGAAGAGTGTCGAGTCGAGTTGGAAGAGTCGCCCAGAATTTTCGATGTCCGGGCAGATCGATTGAGGGCGAAAGAGGGATTCTCGAAGGAGGGACGGTTTGCAAGAGTGTTGAACCGCTTTTCGAAGCCCGGCTTGGGGGAGAGTGTGAACGGTGTCGGTGCTGTTGACTTTCAAGAGACAGGCCTTTCTTGCTGTCGTAGCGCCTTTGGTGGTGAGGCGAGCTCAGGACAGGCGGAAATAGTCTGTTCAACTTCGTCGAAGAGTCGGTATACTCGATGATGCTGCGTGACTACGGGACCCAACGGTTGAGTGCTTCACCCGACCAGGGCCCCGTAGTGGGCGTTTACAGCTCAGCGACAACCGAAGACATCTTGACAGATAGGTAGGCTCGACGAAGTTGGTTGTGGTGCTGTTTGGAAGGTCTGGATGGTTCGTAGGGCGACTTCGTTGTCTTGCGGTTGAGTTGATCTTGACGGTCGGGAGGGACAAGAGAGGGAGGAGGAGGGAAAGGGCTAGGTCAGAGGCACAGGGGAGGGGTAGCCCGATATAACTTTTTTTCTTTTTCTTTTTCTTTTTTCTTTCCTTCCCTTCCTTCGACCGAGCACCAGACTGTACCAGGTTGTAGTCGCAGCGGGCCGGTTAGCAGACAGGTACGACATATGGACCCGTGGAGAACTTTTTTCCATATCTGTGGGCCACTAGGGTGCAATTCGGGTGCGATGAGTGGTCAACTTGCCTGGACGCTGGGACCATCCTGCGGCAGACCTCGCTAGCATGTCCCTACCGTCTCCGCCCCCTAGGTACCTCTCCATCTGGGGCCCGTGCGCGCTGCCGTACCTGGGGCTTAGGGAGATACTCTTCAGAGCTTGAACAGAGGGGGGCGACCACTTCTGCCCCCGTACCTACCATGGTGCTACTGCACACACTATAGTACATGGTAGACATGGTACGTAGTAGGAGGTAAGGTACCAGAGCTGCAGTGATGGTGATGACTACCATGGTTCAGAGCACCACCGTCACTGCACTGTAACCCCCCAGCTGCGACATGGTGCAGTCCTCCCGCCGTGCTGCCGTCTCGCCTGTAACTGGGAAATTCCCATCCTCACTAGCTCACCCAAGAACCACCCAACCAGCATTAGACGCGCCCATACCATCCGTCAGCTCGCCTCCCGAACGACGACTCACATCAGCCGCCCGATGACTCTTCAGCACATGGAATGATCAGCTATGCTGCTATTACTATGCCACCATGAACACTACGGAGCAGAGTGGATGCCCGATGCAGCCACGCCTGGCATGCCTGCGTGGATATATGCGCACTGCCGTGTGCCCCGTACCAGCACATGGGACAGCATGGTGCAGGATCCCATCCGCCCAATCGATGTAAAGCTTGGCCGTCGTCACCGCCATTTTGCAGCAAGGGACGTCTGAGGAAGCTGCTATGATACCTCATCAACCCAGCGCCGGGGCTTCTCTTCTGCATCGCAGGACTGAACACCGGAGAAGCACGGCGTGCTTGCATCTACCGGCACGGAAGCGACTCATCACCCGATGCAGGTGGATATTCTCTCGAGACCATCGGCCTGGAGTGACGACGATCCGGAGTACTAGGGAAACCTCGTCACCCGAGACCCACCACGAATCTTGGATACGGGGAAATTATTCCATCTTGAACCCTCCTGGTCAACGGTTCAGCATGACCAACTTACCAAGCGGTCTATCGATCAGAGACATAGCTCCTGAGAGGACCTGACGTGGGGGGGCCTTGAAGCCACGATGCCCTGCTGAATGGCTAGGGCGTGTACACGTTCGTGAAGCACGTTGTGGCACGAGCCAGCGAGCCAGCAAGCCAGCATTAGGCGTGTCGAGGCCTGGCGCTAATTTTTTTTTCTCGCAACCTCTAATCCTGACATCTGACAAGGCGTCTTGTGGCACCTCTTGCTGGCCCCATTGAGGATGAAGTCCCATGGGATCAACACTCATCCTAGCGGCTGAGAATCATCTCCTCGAATGGCCTGATCTGGACCATCGCAGGGTCCGTCTACTCTGTGGCTCCGCCTCGTCAGGTGAGACGAGCACCTGCGAGGCGGCTACTATGGTAGCTTGGCACCCCCCCCCCCCCAGATAAAAGAGCGCACCGCAGAACATTCTTTACCGCATAACTTCACAACGAAGAGTCGAAAAATTTAGCAGAGAATTTTAAGGAATTCTCTGTCTCTTAAATATGACTTGAGCATTATTCTTTTAAAATTTTTCGTCATGTGAAGCTTGGAAGTTTGAGGTCGATATTAGCTATTCGCCTCGATTTGGCGGGGATCTGTATCTACTGAGTGCGCTGTTTTACCTGGGGGGCGTGCTTGGGTACCACCGGGTGCCTATGGTCATCATCTTGGAGCAAGCAGCCGCGTACTGTATAGTACTACGTACATGGTATGCTCCCACAAGCCATGTGGGGCTGCCCCATCCGTCATCAGCAAGGCAACCATGGAGAGGACTATCTGGACCCCCTATATCACGCTCTTGAAACGTCTGAACATTCGGCAGAGTGCGCACCAAGCTGTTTCAGAGAGGGGCCCTGTCTGGTATGTAGATAGCAGTGCCTGTGTTTCCTGGAACTGTTCCGGGACCCTTATGAGATCGTTTGCTGCGGGCCTGTCGTCTACCCCCCCCCCGGGGTGCCCGCCACCCACCGTGCGGATCAGACTGGAGCTCGCTTGAAACACTGCTCCCGCTTTGTGTCGTCCCCCCTGCCGACATAAGAGCCTGTACGGTATAGGTAGGTATTGTTTCCAGAGGTCGGGCATGAACCATGGGCTTAGCGGGTGAACCATGCCATCGCCCAACTGCCTTTCGAAACCCATCTCTTCTCCTGTCACGGGAGACCTCGTCAGTCCGCAAACATGAGGCTTTGCAAATCAAAGCTCGTTGCAGTCTCTGCGCTACACCCTCCCTCGCCCGGCCTAGTACGGTGTGTGGATCGGAAGGGTTGGATCCCGCTACCGACCGTGCAGTAGACTTCATCTACAACCAAGTCTGTCCGCATATCAGGCGGCTCAGCACCTCGATTTGTTCAACGCTGTCTCAGCCTCGTGGCTTGCCGAGTCGCTTCTCGCATAGAGCATTGATTGTGGTAATGCGGGCGTCGGCCGGGCCCCGGTCTTTGTTCCACTGGGGGAGACCGGCGGTGGTATTATCTGGCCAGGATGCCCGTACATGACGGCAGAGAGTCACATGCTCTGTTGCGCCGTCAAGATGTTCAGACCCTTGAGTAGACAGTGAAGAGTCTGGGGCTCCGTCTCCTTTCAGGCCCACCGCGTGCGGAAGACACACTAACGAGAGCCCTAAAATGAGATGATGGCTTGAGCGGCCCTGGCAGACATATAAGTCATAAGTCGGACCATATAACCTAGGGGGTTGTTCCAAAGGCACAATGAGGCTCTTTGTATATATGTATATATAAAGGCTCGCACTCCGGGCTCCGCAATACGCAGCGGGCGGCGCAGGGAGGGGCGAGTGGAGCGGGTGGGGTGCGGGATATGCCAGATCAACTGCGGCTCCGTGTGGGCCCGCCAGGATGGGGCGGAAAGGGACATTGGATCTTCTATGACACCCGCTGAGGTTTTAAGAGAGGAGATCAAGTACCAAGGGAGATGAGATGGTAGAAGCAAATAGAACGATACAGCCCGTACTGTATGATCGGTAAGATCTAATTAAGTACTGGAATGGTGCGCCATCCAGCGCGGGACTGCCTAGTTGCTTACATAAGACCGCAGTAGGCTGTTATCGCGCATTGATCAGTGCTCTCTCTTATCAACGCAGTTGCTCGGCAGCGAATCAATAATGACTGACGTTGAAAACAGGACGTACCGCGCCCCGCCACAAGTCGAACCTGGTTGAGTCTGGATTGCAATTCTGCAACGAGGACAGAAGCAACACATCACATCTTCAAAAAACAAATTCTCCATCTAACCTCAGGAAATCTCGCTGCGTCGGACCTCGGTGCTCGAGCAACTGACTTCGGCATTCGAAGAAGGCCCCCCCCCCCCCCTCTCCAATCGCTGGTCCAGAGTTGAAACATCCACGCTTCGCCGTGATGGGCGACTCGTCTGTGAGCTCGAGCGCTGCCCACAAGGCAAACAGCCTCTTTCAAGTCTATCTTCGTCTTCGGCCGCCTCCTTTTGGCGTTTCCCCCGACGAACGTTTCATCATCGTCGAGCCCCCTACAACCGATGCTCCTTCGACTGCACCCACCCACATCACCCTCAATCCTCCCAACGACCGCCGACGCGCCATCGAGAAATTCGCCTTCACCCACGTGTTCGAGGAAGATGCCACCCAGCTCGACGTCTTTCATTGTACCAACATCGTGCCCCTCGTTGAGGGCGTCCTCGACCCACATGGCGGAGACGGCACAGACGCTCTACTAGCAACACTAGGTGTAACTGGGTCTGGGAAGGTACCGTACCAAGATAGTCTCTCGCTATCTCGAGATCTCCGAGCCCACGACGCGTCGCGAATCTCAAGCCTACTGACATACTTCAAAACACAGTCACACACAATACTCGGCTCTCGATCACAGCGCGGCCTGACGCAGCTTACCCTCGACCTCCTCTTCCGATCCATCGGGAAGAACATCGCCGATGGCGCCTCCGATATGACACTCGAAGCCTCCATCAAGTCCTCTGAAGCATCAGAGGCAAGTATATCCAACGCCTCAACCTTCATCGAGGCCACCTACGGGGACCCTTCCGGGCAGGCTCATCCGCCCCCCGGGGCACAGACTCCACAATTTGTACGAGGACACGATTTTTCTTCTGTTCTTGATATGCCTAGCTCGGATGCACTATATACCGAGATCTCACTGGTGCATGAGGGGTCCGACGCCTGTTTGTCCACCCCAAAGACTGTACGGGTCGTTCGCAGGGAAGACTACACAGTCTCCTCTCCATGGACGCCAGAGCAGCTGCGTCGTGACCTGCCTTCCTTTTCCCATGGCAGCGCATACCCCATGACGAGCAGCTGTCGGCCTCTGCTGGCGAAGTCTGGCAATTCCAATAACCCCGGCAGATCTCCTTCAAGGCATTACATGAGCGTCACTGCTTCCGCGCGACAGAGAAAGAGATGTACTAAGACACCCTTTTCAAAGGGCGACCAGATAGTGCCGCCGACGCCACGCCGACACCTGGCCCGGCCTTCCACGCTGCCTCAAGTCCCAGACATTAGCACCATCAACGTGCCCTGCGATCCTGCGGCGGAGTACGTCGTACTCATGTCGATGTACGAGGTATACAACGACCGAATCTTTGATCTTCTCACGCCTCCGATCAGATCTGCTGCCACCAAGGAATTTCGACGACGACCATTGTTGTTCAAGCCGACCGAATTGTCACTCGACCGGAAGGTGGTGGCCGGTCTTCGCAAGATCATGTGTTCAGACCTCAACCAGGCTATGATGGTGCTTGAGGCTGGCCTGCACGAACGACGCGTTGCCGGTACTGGCAGCAACAGTGTCAGTTCGCGCAGCCACGGGTTCTTCTGCATCGAGGTCATGAAGCGGAAGAGATCAATCAGCAAGCGGCATCAGTACCCCTGGAGGGGCAACGCTCTCACCATCGTGGATCTCGCTGGTAGCGAGAGAGCTCGAGACGCAAAGACTGCAGGTGCCACACTTGCGGAGGCGGGTAAGATTAACGAGTCGCTGATGTACCTAGGCCAGTGCCTGCAGATGCAGAGTGATGCCGGTAGTAATAGCAAGGTATGGCTCGAGTCTACCTCTTTGTCATGAGAAGTGGCTGACAATTTCGTGTATGTAGCCGAGTGTTGTGCCATTCCGACAGTGCAAGCTCACCGAGTTGCTGTTCTCAAACTCGTTTCCATCCTCGTCGTCCTTCAGCCAGTCTCAATCTACCCGGTGTAACCCACAGAAAGCCGTGATGATTGTGACAGCCGACGCACATGGCGACTACAATGCAACATCTCAGATTCTCCGCTACAGCGCACTGGCACGGGAGGTCACGGTCCCTCGAATCCCCTCAATCTCTGAAACCATACTCCAGGTCAACACTGCGATCCCCAATACGTCAGGTCCAAGCTCCTGCGGCAGCTTGAGTCCGATCCTATCCCCGACTTATCAACTCCATCAACCACCGTCCCTGCTTCCTGGCACCACGACGCAGAGTCCAACCGCTCCACGAAGCTTTTCTCCTACAAGCACGACTTCTTCGGAAGATCGTGTCACAATGGAACATGCTGCACTCGAGATTGCTCGACTATCCGAAGAGACTAGGTACCTCCGGAAGTCTCTGTCACGCGAGCAAGAGGCACGAGTTGCTGCCGAGGCGCATTCGCTCTCAATCGAGGACAAGATGCTGGCGCTCGAACAGGCGGTACGTGAGGACTGCGTCGCAGAATTCGAGCAGCGTCTTGCCGTAGAGCTCGCCCGATGGAAGGCAGGCATGCAGATGGCAATCGAGAGAGGCGAGGAACATTGGGATAGGAAGATGGAATTGTTTGAGAGGGGTATAGCTGCCCAGCCTGCTGGAATCGAGACTGTGGGTGACGCCGAAAATGACAGGTGCGGCAACAAGGAGAACGTCCTCGCCGAGTCGCTCGAGGAGGAGAATACAAGGCTACGCTGCGAGGTGGCGATCTTGAAGAGGGAGCTCGCTGGGCGGAGTCCTACCAAACGGATGCCCCTGGTGGAGAGAGATGACTTCACGACTAGTGCCAACGGCAGCCCTCTGTTGATATACTCGAGCCAAAATATGAACGACGAGAACATTCAAGGCGAAATCCTGCACCGAAGGATAGAGAGCCTCACTCTGCACGGCATGGCCGAGGATGGAAAGCCCAGAAAGGGCAACAGAAGTGAAAGCAGAAGCCGGGGCAACAGCAAGAGCCGAGTTGAGGGCATAGGGACACCCGTGAAGAGGGTCAGGAAACTAACAACAAGAAAGTGGGAGGGAGGGCTAGATGTGGAGGATGGTCCGTTTTGAACGTCATGACGGTTATGACATCTTGCGGCCAAGTTCCATTTGTCTGTCGTTCTGCGCAGCTTTTTCAACCTCTTCGTTACGATATATGGCCTGATACGGATTACGAGGGACACGCCCTGTCCGCTATTGACCTGTCATGATACACACGGTTGGGCAAGATTGTGCTCCGGAGGGGGCGCAAGGAATATTTGAAACAGTGTTCGTGATGATGGATACCCAGTATATGGAAGACTGGTTTTGTCTGCAAGTCACCGATGATGATGCCAGTGTGCGCAGCCTTGCGCCATCGTTCTTGATATCCTGAGTGGCAATCTCCAATCGTTTCCCAGCGCCTCGCGAGATAGTTCTCGTATCAAACTTCACAGCGGGTGCTTCCTGTCTCCATCGCTTTCGTGGTCAGCCGTCCGGCAGATTTCCCATCAGACCCTCCAAACTTCTTTTTCTATCGGGAGGAAAGCGGCTGATAATGCGGCAGGTGAGCGAGCGCCTCTCCCCAGCCATTCGGGTGCCTATTGGCAAAGCTAGACATGGCAGACAGGGGTCCAAGAGAATAAATGTGCTCTCTTCTCCTGCATGCGTATGAGTTAATGTCACACACTTGAGGGAACGCTGACGGAGGCGGCAGAAGGTACGCGCATGGCTTCGGAGCCCGGCTTCCAGACCCGGTGGCGTCGAGCCACGGCCTTCGGCGCGCAGCGGGGTGGAATAAGCACGATTACGGCAGCCCGAGACGCTCAGGTCAAGGGAATACGCTTTGAGAGATGCTCGCAACCACCCGAGACTCCTGTTTCGGTCTTCGTCGATTGAGGCCCTCGCGCATGGATATGCTGTGCAACCCGTACTCGACGCGCGTGGCGTCCCAGCCACGATGCCACGACGAGATCGACCTTGGCTCAACCTGCGAGATCGATTGCATGTTGCTTCTCCTGGCGTAGCTGAAGAGATAGACGAGCAGTTGGCATAGTGCGGTGGAGACCTTAGAGGATCGTGGCTTCTGGCTTGTGGATTCCTATGCAGGTGGACTTGCCATGCTGGGTTCGGAGGCGTTCCCGTTTGCCCGCCAGAATCATTCGCTGAGCTACTCGTCCGGCTCGCTGGATGGCCTCGTCCGCCCTCGCCTCATGTGAATTACCATGCGTGTCCTTGACTCAACCGCAACGCCACATTGCGCTGGAAGTCGAAGTTTCGCCCGCCATGCTTCCTTCGCTCCACAGTGAAGGATCATAGAACAGTGCATAGCTGACCGAACATGCGCCATCGACATACTGGGCGATCCTGTTTGGGAAGGGGTACTCGCACTCTGTTCAATCAAACGGGGTGTCGATGCCGATGAAGTCGATGAGGCTTGGAGCAGAGGGGTGATCTCTCGTTCCCTCCTGTGGGTGGAGCCTCAGGGAGGTAGCAAGCGCCCTGAACTTCTCCATCTTACTTGGTACGGCTCAGTAGTAGGTATATAAAAACGTACCTCTCAGCAGTTGTGCAACCCTTGGCAAGCCCCGAGATGAGTTGAGCCTCGAAGGGCATCTTGTTGCACTCGGAGCCTTACTTCATTGTCACCATGGCGACTGTTTTGCCCCCTCCCCACCATTCCACCCCTTCGTCCGCCACTTGCCCGGCTGAAAGCCCATGCAGAGGTCCGGACGAAAGCGCAGCTCTTGCCCAGGAGCTCAGGGGCCAGAAGATATATGTCGACATGACCAGGAGCCTCGACCGCTGGCCGTCCGGCGCCCGACACCCGAGCTATGAGCGTCTAGTACGCGAGACTGACAGCATGCTCGAGAGGTAAGCTTGCACCACTATCTGCCCATTTCCTCAGGACACGATAGACTGACACTTTATGTTGTCACAGGGCTGTCCCAGACACTACGCTGTGTGAGAAATTCAAAAGGAGCAACTTTGCCCTTTTCGCATGCCTGTATGTGCCCCCAACAACGCCAGCATACACCAGATGAAGATGCTGAGGGCTTTAGATGGTGGCCCGATGCTGTCTGGGAAGACCTGTACAGTGCGACATTGTTCACTGTCTGCTTGTTTGTTTGGGATGATACAATTGACACGAACGAGCACTTCCTTGCATCTGACCTCGCCGCCGCCAACGTATGGCGCCAAGAATCACTTGCTTACTTCAAATACCACCTCGGATTGTCAGAAAAGGCCGAACCAGACTGTCCAGACGATGTCTGTCTTCTTTTTAAGGAATTTGGGGAGAGATTTTGTACCAGATCTGGTCAAGGTACAACAAGTCATCAGAAATGTTGAGCTTGGACCATTTGCTAAAAAGCTGTCCTCAGTACAACGGCAGAGAATGTTTTCCAAGATCGAGAATTTCGTCGAACACAATATGATGGAGCAGGCTGAGCGCCTGGCTGGCCGCATCCCAAGTTACGAGCAGTATATGCAAATACGCGTCGGCGTTACCGGCGTGCGCATGTTCTCTCTGCTTATTGAGTAGGCTGACGCCATCCTCTCTTGTCCAGCGAGACACCGGCTTACCTGAGATTGACGCTTCAGGATCACCAACAGATCCGTACTACCATCATGGGTCATGGATTCATCCGAGATGGAGGCCATTATCCAAGAATGCAACTTCATTATCATAGTGTACGGTCCCTCGCCTCATCTCTAGACTTGTGCAGGTGCTGACGACAGATTTCAGGGTCAACGACATCCTGTCCCTCAAGAAGGAGATCGTAAGTGACTCAACATCATTTTCTTCTTAGCCTTATCAATCTTTTTTCTGCATATCTTTATCCTTCCCCAAGATATGCATTCGTACTCCTCGAGCGCTGACTGATGAGCACCAGGCCACAGATTGTGTTTTGAATATCGTGCCTGTTCTGTTCAGGACAGGTATACCTCTCCAACGTGTCATCTCAGATCTCATAGGGGAGATGCACAACTCGAGAGACCGACTAGACAGCATGGCTGCGAGATTGGATTTTATGACTCGAGATGATCCCCAACTCAACAAAGATGTCAAGAAGTTCATCGACGGGATTCATATCATGGACACTGGAACACTGATATACTCGTAAGTCCTATTTGCATTGGAGCCTTTCGAATGCTAATTGTCATAGGATTGAATCGCCGAGATATGGTGTGCAGAAGTACCAGCAACCTGACGGGACACTCAGTATCGTTTTATAATACGTGGTTCATAACATACAACAGGTTTCATAATGGAGCTTAAGCATGTCGTTTTTCCAAAGAATCTCTGCAACTGAATTTGTCCGCCCCACTTTCTCATACCAAGCTGTACCACTTCCTGGGTAGCATTCGATT
Source organism: Endothia cerciana (assembly GCA_026119935.1). NCBI lineage: Eukaryota > Fungi > Ascomycota > Sordariomycetes > Diaporthales > Cryphonectriaceae > Endothia > Endothia cerciana. The sequence continues at coordinate 319,711 of JALRMH010000036.1, read as the reverse complement.
GATACTACTGCCGTATCCTTCCGCTTTGGCATGACAAGGTAGTTCGGTAATGGAAACTGATTTGCTGAAGCCTACATTGACCACTTCACTCGAGTTTCCATGACCTCCTTCCCACGAGAAACAAGAGCCGTCCACTCCCTTCCTTGGCTTCGTCGGAACCAGGAATGAAGACGGGAATTTGGATATTCCCGTCCCTTCCTGCGGAGGACTATTCTGTCCTAGCGACAGAGCAGTGATGGTAAGGCATGCTGGGAAGTTCAGTCAAGCTACATTGTGCAAGTGTAATCCACTGGATCGACAAGCAGACAACGAATTCAAGAGGCGTCTACCCTCATCATGGATCGAAAGAACACTATGCAGATCTACCTATAATGTGGGACTCCTCCCAGAGGCCATGCTGTTATGACACGCGACCGTTAAGAAGACTGAATGGACATAAGAGACCTGGAAAAAGAAAATACCCAAAATTGGACCAGTCTGGAGACTACTAAAATGTAGAAGAAACCCATGCTGATTATACTCCTCACGATGCGGACCTTGCTCCTCTTGAGGCCACTCTGCCTCTTAATCTCCTGTCAAGCCTCAATGTTACAGACCAAAGAAGTAATTCTGACAGAGTCGTCAACAAGAAGTGTCTTTTTCACTTCGAATCTGCATACTCAGGATCTAAATACCACAGCACTCCGTAACAGCGGACCACAATCACCCAGCAGCCTTTCAAGACCAAGCGTCTCTTCCTGCAAATCACAGACCAGGTTCTAAATTCATTACTGAACCACGCTTTCCTCGACAGATAGTGACAATTATTCTTCTCATATCCCGCCACAGTAGCTAACGTTTCTGACCCTCTCTTGTCTCTAGAACACTTGGCAATCACTATCAAACGGTAACATGTAGCAGAATACCACGGACAAGGCTGGACAAGAGCAAGTGCTTCGCCTCGCTCGACAAGCCTGCCTCGGCAAGCAACGACCGCTTTCACCGAGAGCAGCTGCGTTTCGTCTGAAAATGTTGAGAAGACACTAATGGAAAACATGGGCGTCCCTTCAATCCAGGCTGGCGGCAATGTCAAAGCCCGTAGAAAGATTAGACGCAGCAGTGAGAGTCGTTCTGTGGAGGAAGCCGAGCAAAGGCCAACCAATGCTTTTCGAATGCCAAGCGGGGTCGATAGGAACTGATCTCTTTCGCGATCCTGAACTTCCTACGTGACACGCGAGTTCTGGCCGAGCCTCCACTGCTTTTCATTGCCAGCCAGCTCCCGCCATAGTCTCGCAGCGGAGACACCTCGACGGAGCTTTCCCCTACGGGCAGAGGATGACTGAGATGTGAAAGGTACCTCTACCGCACGGAGACAGCGCATGGAAAGGAGATGCGCCACGGTGGCCGTTACTGGAAGCGCGGGTTGAAAGCAATGAGTCAAGCTTCTGAAAGAGATTCATTGAGACTCCGGCGACTTATTCCTGTCCATTAATCATCGGTGTAAGATGTCCATCGCGGTCATTCAAGCCTCAGCAGTCATTTCAAACACAATTCTGAGTAAACCGTTTCCCATTCCCGACCTAGTTAATGTACACACACATCCCATGATAATCATAACAATGAAGCAAGCGGAAGTAGTAAGTCATCCGTCGTGAGCGACTCGGTGGTTCAAACCCTTTTGAGTAGGTACAGAAACCAGGAAGTCGTGTGGTTTATGCCTCACCACATGCCCCCTTCTCCCAGACTCAAGGAAGAGGCCCCGGCGGGAAATATGCTTGTGTCGTGCCGATCAGCCTTCCATGACCCATCTGTCACATCCAGTCCACGCCAGAGACCCAGTGGCTTCTCAGTCCGACTCCATAGCATAGACATCCGACCCACCACCACCAGCATCCGAGATGTCCTCGTCCTCCGAAGGCAAAACATAACTCTTCTTTTTGGCCGCCGCAGCGCGACCAGGGCGGCCACTTGCAGCGCGCGCCTTGGGCGCGGGCGGGGAATCATCCATACGGACATCGCCATCCTCGTCCTCACCCTCGCTGAAGTCAAATGCATCCTTCTTGCCCTTGCCGGCGGCCGCAGAGGATTTGCTCTTAGCGGCGTAGGCCTTGGCGGCGGGAGATAGCTTCGTGGACTTGGGATCGTCCTTGGACCTCACGTTTTTCGAGCCGGCGGGACGACCACGGCCGTTCCTTGCGGGCCCGGCAGAGACGACGTTCAGAGGTGCCTTGGCCTGCTTGGCCTTGGCCTGGGCCTTGGACGTGGCTGGAGCGTCTTCGTCTTCAGACATCAGCTCGTCGACGTCGGAGGACCTGGTGGGCTTCTGCGGAGAAGACTTAGCCAGCAACTCGTAGTTGGTGTCATCAGGACTGTCAGTGTCGAAGTTGGTGCGGGCCTGCTTTGTCTTCAATTTAGGGATCGCGGCATTGGCGTGCTCAGATCGTGACATGGCAAACAGACTCAGCCTGCCATTAGTCGCGTCCGCGGCAGGCTCGCCGATGCCCCGGACCAGGGCGCCAACGTCTCCGATCATGTTGTCGCCATCGCTCTCCGACTCCTCGTCGGTATCGAAAGCCCACTTCTTAGCCTTGGAGGCAGCTGCACGCTTGCTACGGCCAGTGGTCGGTTTAGTTTCCTCAGCCTCCGGCTCGTACTCATCCTCGGGCTCAGATTCTACCGGAGAGGGTTTCTTTGCGGTTGCTGTCTTGGCCTTGCCCTTAGGCTTGCTCAGCGCCGCGAAATCCTCATCATCGTCGGAAAGATCCACCACAGGAGACGGCTTCTTTGTGGTTGCTGTCTTGGCTCTGCTCTTAGGCTTGCTCAACGCGGTAGAATCATCGTCATCGTCGTCTGAAAGATTCACCACAGGAGACGGCTTCTTCGCTGGTGCTGCCTTGGCCTTGCCGTTGCTCTTGCTTGGCGCGACGAAGTCGTCGTCGTCGTCGTCGTCGTCCTCAGACAACTCCATCGAAGAAGGCTTCTTTGCGGGTGCAGCCTTAGGCTTGGCCTTGGACTTGCCCACTGCAGCGAAGTCATCATCATCGTCGTCAGGTATCTCTGCTGGAGAAGGCTTCTTCGAGGGCGCCTGGGCAGGCGCCGGCTTTGCTTCGGGTTCCTCAAGTGAGGCAAAGTCGTCGTCCTCATCTGAAAGGTCCAGAAGGATGGTAGGCTTCTTTGCACGGACAGGCTTGTCCTTCGGCAGCTCCCTCTTGAACGACTCCGTCGTGAACTCATCATCATCATCATCATCGGAGCCTGCTGCCCCGTCAGTGCCCGTAGAGGGGGGCTTCGTTGCCTTGGAGAATTGTGATGCGAAGCGTTGTTGAGTGGTCGTCTTGACAGGAGGTTCCATAATGGTCTTCACAGTCCGTGCGGCCTTCATCATGTTGGACCTGGCCTTAGACTTGCTGCCCGGGTCGTAGTCATCATCGGCATTCTTGGAGCGCTTGCCGCCCTTGCCAGCACCGATCTTCTTGGAGACACGGCGACCCATCTTTCTGATGTTGCTGCGAATTTCGTCGTCCAGACGCATCTGGTTCTCCCATTCTTCGATAAATGCATCGAGATCTTTGCACCAGAGGTCCTTCTCATCAAGAGCCTCCAGCTCTTCCTTCTCATTCTTTTTGTCGGCAATCTGTTTCTTCAACCGCTCGAGGCGTTCGAGGGTTAGGGAGTAGATTTGCATCTGGAAACATCAGTCTGGTGATCATACGGAAGGGCAGGAAGAAGGCACTTACCGAAAGAAGATAATCGTAGTCTCCAGCACCAGGGACATCTGCATTCACTTCCTCATCGTCCTGGTTCGTTTCGTCGTCCTGGTCCATCTCCTCATCGGTGTTCTTGACCTTCTTGCCTGTCTGGCCCCTGGGGAATGGCCGATACTTAGCCGCCCGAAGTTCTTGTACTAGAGCGGCCTTCTTCTTCCTGGAGACGACCATCTTGCCGTTGTTGATCTCCTCGATGAAGCGTGCCATGTTCTTCAGCTTTTCGTAATCATCGTCAAGGACTTGGAGCCAATGCGCCTAGAACGAGTCAGCGTCATGCTATATCTGCTTAATGTGGGATTAGGCGATGGAAACATACCCTTCGTTCCGTGTACAAGTTGAACCGGTACAGGTAGAATTCTTCCAAGATCTGCTCAACGTTTTCATACTTGCGGATCTGGCCCCGTGGATCAAAGGCAACAAGATTTGTAGTGCCGATCGACTTGGTGAGCTTGAATTTCTCAAGCAATTCATCGTCCTCGAGAGCCTTCTTGATGACTTTGTCGTCCATCTGGATCTCAAAATGGACGTTGCGATGGTCGTTGAATTCCTTGTAGTCCTTGATCCAAGAGAGGCCCTTGTCCCCTCGAATGATCTGCTCAAGTCTCGCCTTGAAGTCATCTGTCCATGTGCGGATGGGCAATTCAGTGACGAGGACTTCATTGGGCTTGTCTTGCCTGGCGATACCATTGAATTTATACCTGCCAGGACCTTCTGGTTCAGCCTGACCCTTCCAGCCTCGGAACCACGGGGTCATGGTCTGGAAGGCAGCTTCCTCGGACGAGCCTTCGAGGCGACCCATGCGCCTCTTCAGGTTGTTGATGATGTCCATGGGATGGTAATTCGGGATGGAGGTGCTCCAACCGGTCCCGATACCATCAGCGCCATTGCAGAGGACCATTGGGAGGACTGGGGCGTACGCTTTCGGCTCAATCTGCTTGCCGTCCTCAAATTGTGCTTCGAGGACCGGCTCGTCAAGGGCAGAGAACACCCGCCGGGCGAAGGGAGACAGACGGGTGAAGATGTAACGAGCGCTGGCAGCATCGCTACCACCGGCGAGACGAGAACCGAAGTTGCCGCTGGGCTCCAGGATGTTGACGTTGTTCGAACCCACAAAGTTCTGTGCGAGGCCAGTGATGGTCTGTTGCAGCGAGGCCTCACCGTGGTGGTAAGCAGTCTGTTCAGAGACATAGCCAGCCAGTTCAACAACCTTCTTGTCTTTGGTCAGGTTCCGCTTGAAGCAGGCGAACACGACCTTCCGCTGACCGGGCTTCAGACCATCAACTACGGATGGGATGGATCGCAGGTTGTCAGCCATACTGAAGAGGATCAACTCTTTGTTGACGAAGTCGGAATACGTGATCGACTTTGTCGAGTGGTCTAGGAATGTTCCGGGCACGAACTTCCCAAGCCACTCCTTTCTCGCATCTGCCTTCTTCTTGGAAAAGGCAAGCTCGAACAGTTCGGTCTCCTCCTGCTTCATAGTGTGGAATTCCTTCAGGTGGTTGTCCAGGTCGGTGAAGTAGACCTGAGCATCCTCATTGGTGCTTGTTCCCAGACCCTTGAAATACTTGTATTGCCACTTCTTGATTTCGTGGTGGTGTTTTTCTTTCCAGTCCTCGTACTCGGGCATTGTAAAGAAGGACCTCATCTTCAAAGGTTTCTTGGGGTTCGGGCCCTGCCAGACCTTGACTACGGGAGTCGTGAACTCTCGAAAGAAGTCCGGAATCTGCAGGAGGGATGGGAACTGGACCTGGAGGAAGTTGATGAGGAGACCCTTGATGTGACTACCGTCGTGATCCTGATCAGCCATGATCATCAGATGACCATACCGCAGGCGTTTGGCGTCGGTATATGTTTCCTTGTGCTTGAGGCCCATGAACTGCTTGATGTTGCTGATCTCCTGATTCTTGAGGATCTGGTCGATGGACGCATCGCGAACATTCAGCATTTTCCCCCGGAGCGGGAACACACCAATGCGGTCCGGATCGAGAATGGCACGGCCTGCCACTGCGAGACCACGGGCCGAGTCACCTTCGGTCAGGATCAGGGTGCACTCGTGGCCATGCCTGGTCCCGGCCAAGTTTGCATCGACAAGCTTCTCGTTGCTGATGCGAGACCGCTTATTCCCGTCCGACTTAGCCATCATCTTGTCCGCCTTCTTCTCAGCGAAGTGCAGGATATTGTCGATAGCGTCGGTCGCCCTGATCTTCTTGATGAACGCATCAGTGAGAACGCACTTGCTGCCGAAGGCGCTGACCTTGGTCGTCATCTGCTCCTTGGTCTGCGATGTGAACGCAGGGTTGTTGATGAGACAGTTGACGAAGATGAAGATGTGGTTGCGAACATGATTCGCCTTGAGGGTGTGGCCCTTCATCTTCTTGGTGAGATCCTTCAGTAGAGCAGTGCAGATCTGGTCGGCAATGTAGTTGACATGTGTGCCTCCAGAAGTCGTGGCGATCGAGTTGACGAAGGAAACCTGCTGGAACGAGCCGTCCGACACCGTGAAACCGATCTGCCAGCGCTCATGTGCCTTGTTGTCCTCAAAGATGACGGTAGCCGGTGCAGGGCCGCTGCCGTCCTCATCGACATCCTGGCGCTCCTTTGCGATGGCCTTGGCATACATCTCGCAATACTTCTTGAAGCCGACCTTCAAGAGCTCGCCGTTGAGATGCACCTTGACGCCTTCGACCGTCCCAGCCAAGTCATAGACACGCCTGTACAGGACGGACTCGGTGTCGTCGTCGATCCCCTCCCGCATGTCGAACTTGGCGAAGTCTGGCTTGAAGGTAACCCTGACAAAGTCCTTGGACTTGTTGGAGGTGATCTTGGGCTTGTCCATCTTGCCCATGTTGTCGCGCCAAGTCGTCTTGTACCTCTTGCCGTTGGCCGAATCCTGACACTCGAGGGTGAATTCGGTGCTGAAGACGTTGCAGAGCTTGGCACCGTACCCATTACGACCACCAACGGTCTTCTCCTCCTTGTCGTCAAAGTTGGAACCGGCGAGGAGATGACCGAAGACCAGCTCGGGGATGTAGACACCCTCCTTCTCATGCATCTCGATGGGGATACCCTTGCCATCGTTCTCGACGGTGATCTGCCCCTCTTCTCGGTTGATGGTGATCTTGATGTAGCTCATGCCCTTGTCGCGCTGCTTGTTGTCGGCGGCGTTCACAAGGATCTCGTCGAAGATCTTGTAGAAGCCGGGCACAAGCCTGACGGTCTTGAACTCCATCAGGGACCTCTCCTTGTTGAAGACCCACATCTGGCTCTCGGTGCGCTCGATGGAGCCGATGTAGGTGTCTGGGCGCACGAGGATGTGCTCGACCTGGCTGAGCTTCTTGTACTGCTCGGTGGCGGTCTTCTGCCTGGTAGGCACCGTCTCCGAGGGTCCGTCGAGCTGCATGAAACTATCATTCTCGATCTCGCCCAGAGGCTTGCCGCCGCCCTTCTTGACCCCAGTCCCCTTCTTCTGCTTCTTAGCATTAGGAGGGGTATTTGACATGTCGCCATCGAAAGAGTCGCCGCCGCCGTCATCATCATCGCTGTCCGGCTTTGCGCGCTTCTTTGGGGCCGCCTTGGTCCTGAGGGTTGTCTGGGTCATCTTCTTAGGGGCGACCTTGGCGGCAGGTTTCGCCGCGGCGGCCTTCTTTGCTGCAGCCTTTGCCTTGGGCTTCTGCGACTCGTAAGCAGCTGCGGGCGAGGGATACCTTTGTCCCCGACGCAATGAATGTTGGCCTTGATCTATGACACGGGAGCGCGCAGCGCGCGACGCGCGACTGCCTGCGAAGAAAATGACTTACGGGCTCTGGGGAGTAGGCATCTGACTCGTCCTGGAAGTCGTCGAAGGCCGACTCAACGTCGGAGTCCATCTTGGCGGGGGATGTGAGGGCCTCGCAGCCCAAACGCCGAGTCGCTGAGGGTTGCGAAGGAAAGCTGGGAGGAGAGAGGTGTCGCGAAGGATTGGATGGGTACGCGCGAGGGTGGGATGCATGAAGGGGTGAGATTTGCAGGTGGGGGGCTCCAGTCAAGATGGAGGAAGAGTGGCTCGTCCTGCAGCCGGATTGGAAGAAGCGAAAGGCAGGCCTGTCCACAGTACAATGTGTACTATGGTATGTGTGCGGCTGACGGCCGACGACTAGCTGGCGCACAAGTCTTCGTGGTTGGTTGAGATGTTGTGATCGCGGATGGTTTTTGTTTGGTGGTGGGCGCCCGCCCAGGTATGTGGATGGTTGCCGGGGTCAAGGGCGGGAATGGTGTTTGTTGGTGCTCTGCTGAGCTAACACGCGTCTGCGCCTGTCCTCGAATGAGCTGGCAGCGGATACCGCAACGCGCCGACAGGGGTGGGGGGCCGCCGTCCCCCCAGGCTGAGAATGGGTGGGTGGGTGTGTTGGGGGGGGGTTTGTGTAGATCTGGCTGGTGTAAGGTGGATGACTAAGCTGAGCTCACGGCCGCGAGGCGGAAGCCTTGGGAGAGCGTGAGAGGTGGCCGCCAGCTTGGTTTTCTTTCCTGTTTTCTTCTCCTCCTGCTCCAAGGTCGCGTTGACGGCAGCACCAGGCCTCTGACGAGGCATCAGTGGTGTGAAGCCTTCCCAACACCTCCCACCAGATCAGGCCGGCAGTCTGCGCTCGAGATGTCTCCCTGGCACCTCCAACCCCCACTGCTCATATTTTCAGCTCCCTCAACTGGCCCATCTAGAAACTCCGGGCGACACCGGCGCGGTGTCTGGCCGGGAGTACAGAACGCGAGAGCTTACTGCAGAAGGGGGGCATATGGAACCTGGTAGCTAGTTCAATAGATGGCATGGCAGCCCACGGAAAATAAACCCCAGCCAAGGTCCACTTCACAGCCAGTCTAGTTTATCCATCAGTCAAGTCTATCTGGGCTTCTGCCTTCGGAAAGACGAGGGCGCGGCGGGCTCACGCGGACAGATTGTGTGGCCAGATAGATGCCAGGGAGGCGTCCTCGCTCCGCACGGAGTATACAGCACAGTACCGGTTGTAGTCTGGGCAAGTGTGTACGAGACCGGGCCGGTGAGCAAGACTGCTTGATGTGCTGGAGACAGAGCTCCCAGTGCAGCTACAGCACACGAAATCCCTCATCAACACCCTGCCTGGCACGGGGTGACTGTTCCTTCTATCACACCACACACGACATAAGCCACCTTGAGTCCGGGTCCGAAGCACTGCCTAGGCAACCGGTGCCGGTCTGGAGATGAAGCAGCCCTGGCCTCGTATTCTATCACGGGTCGAAGCGGCCATCTGAAACTGGATCATCGGCAGCGGCGGAGTTGTGCAACTTGCCTAGTCACTAACTGCGAAGCGACGCCCGGCTGAACCTTGTTCGGCAACCGCAAAATGTGCGAGATCAACCGGCCACGGCTGTTAACCGGATTTAGCAACAGGGCAGCCTCGAACGTGCCTGTGTCTCTTCAGATCTCGAGACCAGAACCTGCTCCCCAGAGGGAGAGAGAGACAGAGAGAGAGAGAGACAGAGAGAGAGAGAGAGAGAGAGAGAGAGAAGGAAGAAGGGGAAAAAAGAAAGAAGAAGAAAAAAAAAAAAAGATATAAGAAGCCACGATTCTCCCTGCTCACAATCAAGATGGGCCCGCCTCAGTACCGTCAGCCTCCCCTGAAGCCTGCCCCTCGACGCTATCCGCGTACACTGAAGAGAGGTATTTGTGATCTTCCTGTAGACCTATCCTAACAATTCTTAATATCGTCAACATGGCTTCCCGAGGACCGCCTGTTCCCGAGAGTCTGCTCGGCAGGCATCGTCTCCTTGCGCCCTCTGCGAGCGTTCGTGTCAGTCCTCTCTGCCTGGGAGGCATGAGTACGTAGGACCATCAAGACTCAGCAGAGCCCCAGCGTTCCGTCACGCTAACGGTGCTACGGGCTTCGGGACAGCATGGCAGGGCATCATGGGCGAGTGCACCAAGGAGACGACCTTCGACCTCCTCGACGCCTTCTATGGCCTGGGTGGCAACTTTGTCGACACGGCCAATGCCTACCAAGGCGGCCAGTCCGAGCAATGGATCGGAGAGTGGATGAGGAGGACAGGGCGCCGTGCCGAGATGGTGATCGGGACCAAGTATACCATGAACCCTATCATGGGCAAGCCGGTGCAGGCCAGCAACTTTGGCGGGACCGGGACGAAGGCCATGCACAATTCCATTGCCCAGAGCCTGGAGAACCTCCAGACGGACTATATCGATATCGTAAGCGCGGTCGCCGCAGGACCTCTTCCTATAGCTGAGCCGCGTTGCTGACCCGATACAGTATTACGTCCATGCCTACGACTTTGCCACCTCCGTCCCAGAACTGATGCAGTCTCTCAACCACCTGGTGGCCCAGGGCAGGGTCCTCTACCTCGGCATCAGCGACAGCCCCGCGTGGTTCGTCGTCAAGTGCAACGCCTACGCGCGCCAGCACGGCCTGCGCCCCTTCTCCGTCTACCAGGGTCGCTTCTCCGCACAGCAGCGTGATCTCGAGCGCGAGATAACCCCCATGTGTAAGGAGGAGGGCATGGCAACCCAGGCCTTTGGCGTTCTTGGTGGTGGCGGCTTCCGAGCCCCGGGCTCGATGAAGGAAGACGGTGGCCGCAATGCGCCTCCGCATCTGCTCACTGGCCGGGAGGAGCAGGTGTCTGCCGTCTTGCACAAGGTCGCCCAACGTCACGGGTTTCCTATCACCAGCGTTGCACTGGCCTACGCCATGCAGAAGGTAAGCCATCGTTCCAAGAAGTCTCCCTCGTGAGGTTGTGGTGTCGGGAACTGAGATCTCCTGTCAGACACCTTATTTGTTTCCCATCATTGGCGGCCGCAAGGTTGAGCATCTGAAGGCCAACGCTGAGGCCCTTGGCCTTGAGCTCAGCTTGGAAGATGTAGAGGAGATCGAGAAGGCATACGACTTCGATATCGGGTTCCCGCATAGCCTCGTCAGCAGTACAGGTCAGGTGCCTCAGGGCCCGCAAGATATTGGTATTCTTGCATCGCTGGGTCAGTTTGACTATGTTGCTCCCCAGGCTGCCATCAGACCCCATAAAGACGGGCCCCTTGCCAACCAGTAGCCTTGAGCCTGGTCCGACGCCAGATGGTCCCGTGGAACGGAGAGGGTTTGATAGTGACACCTGGCTTCCGCTTGCCGCCTGTAGGAGCCTCCTTTGCAACCTTGTCATACCAGGTCGTCCCGCTATGTTTTGAGACCGTCAGCAGGATTGAAAAATCGTCGAACCAGGTGGCCTCATACATGTTGCCGGTATTTGTGATTAGAATGATACAACGAAGTCGGCGCTTTACTCTCTTCATTTCTTCGCTGATCTTGTGCGCCTCCTCCCTCCGCCTCGGGGGGGCGCCGTGGAGGCATGATTCCTGTTCAGCCATGCAGTGTTCAGCAGCAACGGATACCTTAGCACACGGTCGCATGGCATGAGCGGCGTGGTGTGTCACGCTGCCCTGTCCCGCTGGTCTTGCACGTTGCCTTCCCGGTGACCTGTTCCGGCCTGCCCTGCAAGGACACAAATATGCCACTACCGTGGTATGTAGTCAGGAAATTCTCCAGTCGCACGGCGGAAGATTGTGTGTTCCGCGACGGCTGTGCATGTCTCGCAGCGCCTCTGGCCCGCCTGGCCCCCCCCCCCCCTCCTTCTCACCTCGTCCAGGGACATGGGGACAAGGACAAGGACAAGGACAAGGACGACGTTGGGGTGTCATGCGGCGCAGGCATAGCATGGTCCCAGTTGCGCGACGTCACCAAGTACGGTTGTGTAGTGTCCCTCAAGCACAGCTGACAGGATCGTTTGGAGCTTAAGCGCCGGCTGGGTGAGGGCCTCCCTGAGTGCTGCCCGTGTGTACGGCACGGTCTCTGGATCCTGGAGCTGGGGCGATCCGACCCATCACCTCAGCTGTAGAGGGCCAACCACCATCGCAATTTCTTGTGCAAGGATTCAATTTTCGACGCGTCCGGGGCCAGGGATAAGCTTTGTCAGGAAAAGCGGGATCGTCTTCAGGGATCGCAGCTCCTCCTCCAACAACACTCCTGGACGAGACGGTTTCCGTCGACGGATGACTTCTCCCGCCTTCTACATACACATGTCATCTCATGATGACGTTCATGCTCGTCATTCCAGTTCAGACGATTGAGGCATCCCCTGAACCTGAGCCCGTGTGCTCCCCTGGCCATTGCACGCCTGAATCAACCCCCCGACGTCCTGTGTCCTTTCCCTATCGCTCCCTGCCTCGACGTCAATTGGGGGACACAGAGCAGTAGTTGTACCCGGAAGAAGGCATCGGCCTTCAGATGATGGCTTGTTGACAGGGCAGCCTCTGGAAATAAGCCCAAGGACGGGATGGCAGTCCAGTCCGGGCAAGGCGCGACTGGCCCAGCAATCTCATCTGACGAGTCGACTTGATGCGGATCTCTGCGTACCCAGCGCTGTGCGGCGCCGCGTATTGCTTGCCTCGTCCCCGCCGCTGTGCGCCTCCCCCTTCTCTGCCCCTCGCCGCGCCTATACAGTACGGGACGGATGGAGACACTGTCCCACGAGTGCGTGGGCATTCGCGCTTCTGCTACTGCATATCATAGCTGCCGTGCGACGCCTGTCCGAGCACGAAAGCAGAGGAAAATCCCTGATCGAAGCGTACAGCCGTGAGTCCACACCGGCTGCCACAACACACATGCTCACCCAGATGAGTCTCCCTTGTCCCTGCCTGTCAACACTCTGCTGTGCCCCCACCATGGGTTGCACAATCATCTGAAACCAGGCGGGTGTGTCTGTCGGGACTGTCTCTTTGGTGTCCTCGGCGCTACACTCCAAGGGGCTGTTACGCGCGAAGGGACGAGATAGTTAAGCTTATGTCTGCCGCAGGCTCGAATCCATCGCCAGATCATGTGCTCCGGCCGTGGTCTTGCGTAATCAGCGCGTCTTGGCCACTTCAGCTCCCGCAGTGGGAGAGAGGCCTTTCTCGTCAGAATGTGATCTGTCGAGGCCGGGGTGCGACACCGCCGGGTGACTGCACTGCACCCTGCTGGTCCGAGCTGTCTTGGTCTCGAGACCATCCCGCGCTTGGTGAGGCAGCTCGAAGTGCTTCCCGAAGGCCAACCCTGCTCATCTCTCGCAATGATAGGCCTTGCGGGCGTACGTGTGTCAACAGGTCCGTGAAGCTCAGTTTAGTCCGTCGAGGCGGGATATGGCCAAGCGGACACGGCTCGTCATGGCCTTCCCAGAAACAACATGTCACATCTACGGCACGGCCTGTGCTCCAGAAGCCATCCCAGGGCGGGAGCCTCTCATTTCACAGCTCCCGTTCGGCAGCAAGCACTGCCCATGCGATCCTTTACGTTTTAGGAAGCCTGCCTCTCATCAGCCACGGCAACCTGCAGCACTCATGACGGCTGTGACGGCTGTGACGGCTGGGAAGCTGCGGCGCCGTGGATTGTCCCAGGATACATTCTGACTCGAGGCACCGCCATCCAATCTTAGGTCTCAATTTGGCCGGTGCACCAGAATTCTGGCCCCAGGACTGTAACCAGACGTCCTGATCTGGGGAAATGGCCGGTAGGGTCTTCATCAACATGGCCTGCTACTGGTCAAAAGTGCCTGTTTCTAGATGCCGTGCACTTCACGTTTTACCCCACTGGTTTCTCGAGGAAAGATTGAGGCGCCCGTGCGGGTGCTCTCGGGGAGGAAGGTGAGCGAACCTGATGGCATGGGAGCATGTCCTGGATCCCTGGTGACCTCCTTGGAATCAATGAACCAAATCCTTGACACCGCCGGGCTGGTTACATGGACCGACGTCGACAGTGCACGGGTAACAAAGCCTGTCTGCGCTGCCCAACGATGGTCAAGAACAGAGTACAGGAATACTGACTTGACGGATCCACAAGCGTACAAGCTCTGTGTTGCCTCTCGGACAATCTGAACGCGCTTGTACAAGTCAAGCTCGTGGGGGAAACATGAATTGGGTCACCGGCGTCGCAGCTGCGATCTCCGCCTCCTGAACGGCATCCACCGGCACCGGGCTGTCCCAGCCTTTTCCAACCTTCTGGAAAGGCGGTAGAATTCCTCTGACGAGCAGGTGATGGAGAACAGGGCCCACATTCGGTGCCTAGATTCGTGGATGTTGCGGGTATGCACAGGGCCTGCAGTCGGCAGAGGATCTTTGGCAGGAGAGAGACAGCCGTTGTAGTGTCTTGTGGCGGCCAGGCCGACGGCCTGAACGATCATTGGAGCCATGCCATCATGGGATGTTACCTGCCATCTGCAGAGAAGCATGCGCAGAAGAAAAGGGAGCAGCCTTGCTCCCTGCCAGACCCAGATGGTATGGGCCCGGCGGCTGGAAAGTGTTTGGTCCGGTGTGTCCTCTCCTCTCCCTCCTGTCGCGGAGAGAGCGGCCACGTGTGTCGAGTCAAGCAAGAGTGGCTGTCTAGGATATCTGGGTCTACGGTCAGATATCCTTTGTCGCACCCTTCTGAGGAGGCCGGCTGGCCTGGAGACCGTACGGCACGTCCTGCAGCTATCCGTCAAGCTGGTCACTGTCAAAGCTCCTTCTGTACATTTCCAGACAAGCCAATGGCATGTTTGGCTGGTCAAACCGCGATCAAGCTGATTTGTTTTTCACTAGCCACACATCTGCTGCGTCATGCAGTCGCCTGTGTTCGCCCTTTCGGGCCAGTGGCCCAGCCTGGTGAAATCTGTTGAAACGTTTCTCCTTCCATTCTGATGCTGACACCTCCACAGTCTCCCGTTTCCTACGGCATGTACAGAGATCGGCGACTTGGACAGCTGCCCAGAGTACTCTCCAGCCTTGATCTAAGCCCCCAGGTGGACCTGTCCCTTTGCTGCCCACGGGGGGTCCGCGGGAGCAGCTGTCGCCGCCGAGAGGTGTACTGACAGATCGGGAAGCAGCTCTGTTGCGACAGTCACGGAGCCGTTTGACCTTTCCGGCCCGCTTGATCTGCTGATGCCGAAGCGATGCCTCAGGATAGGTAACGTGGACGGCACCCTCGATCAGGTTCCTCATTGAGTGTTCAGCTCACGTCCGCCATCACGAATTCCATTCGTGGCTCACTGGCCAGTTGGGCCCTCCTCCATCGCACACACCGATCAGTACTCACTTTGTGGCTTCCAACTCGACCCCAAGAAAGAGCGGTGGGCCTTGTCAGCCCACATCTCTTCGCTCAGAGGATCGATTCCAAGACATCCAGGACAAAGAACCAACCCCGAGATCACAGCCGACTTGGCCGCTACGAGCAGCTACAGCTGGATTTGCAGGAGGGTGCATAGTCGGTCTCAAGTAAGGAAGAAAGGAAACACCCCCATTCCTTGTCCACATTACCGCGACACCACATTCCCTGGAGGTTTGAGGGCTGGTCTGGGTGGGCCAGCGAGGATCCTGTGGTCACTCTGGCTGTTTGCCCATTTCAAAAGGGACTTGGTCTCCCCTGGCTTGCCAGACCTGGGCCATGCCTTGCCTCTCCCATCCGACTGCAAGCGTGTCTGAGCCCTTATCATCACTACCCGTCCTCTCAAACTCGGGGTCTGTCCTTCCAGGATCAAATCCCAACCCCCAACTCCTACTCCTGCATATCGTCTCTGTCCTTTCGAGACATTCCCACTCGGCCTCACCGCTATGTTGTCACTGGCTTCACTTCTTAACCCGGCGCCTCCTGGGCCTCCGGTACCTACCCCTCGATATCGACCAAGTCCGGCCTTGTCGTCGCCAGCTACCTCGTTCTCTTCCGAATGTCCTAGCTTGATCTACGAACGACACCTCATGGCTTCAAAACACTCCAGGATGATCAAGGACTCTGGCAGCTTTGTCAAGTCCAAGACCAAGGGCACGGTCAACTTCCCACCCTTCGAGACCTTGGACGAGGTATCGCTCCGGGAGATCAAGCGGTACCAAATCTGTCCCTTCGGAAGAATTCAGGAGTACTGTCGACACATACCCTACAACAGCGGCAAGAAGGATTTCTACGACAAGACGGGCCGTGAGAGCTTCGAAGGTATGTGCTCCTGTTGACCCCCCGAACACAGCGCTTGCCCCTCCTGGACTCGGGGCTTACGATCTTATGCAGCGTTCCAATACACCTTCAGAGTCCCGGGTGATGAGAGCGAGTATACCGTCATGTGGGACTACAATGTCGGCCTGGTCCGCATGACCCCCTTTTTCAAGTGTTGCAAATATTCCAAGGTATGCTTCCTTTACGGGGGTCTAGTGCTGTCTGGTCGTTGTCTTCGGGCTTGATTTGCTGACTGGAGGCTTGAATAGACCCAGCCAGCCAAAATGCTGAATATGAATCCCGGCCTCCGCGACATCACACATAGCATTACCGGAGGTTCCATCATGGCTCAAGGTAGGTCATGGCCTACCACCCAATGGCTCTGCCACAGACAGTCTCCTCTGACTTCTCTCTATTAGGATACTGGATGCCCTTCAGCTGCGCCAAAGCCGTCTGTGCGACATTCTGCGACCCAATCGCCGGCGCTCTGATCCCCATCTTTGGGCCCGACTTCCCTTCCCAGTGCATCTCGCCCGGCGCGCCCGAGCACGGCCGCATGACCATCAACGCGTCCATCATCACAGAGGCGGCTCAAGAGGCCGAGCTCTTCCGCCGCATGTACGCCAACGCTGCCAACGCCGCCAGCAACAACAGCCATGTGCCGCTCCATGTGTATGGCTCACAGATGCACGACCACTATAGCCACACGCCTGCGCTGCCCAGCCCGACAAGCGTGCCCAGCCCTCGCGTTGCCCGTCGCGCTCTGCCACGGTTTGCCTCGCCGCACGAGTATGAGCGTGAGCGTGAGCGCGAGCACGGGCGCGAGCGCCTTGGGCTCGATGCGTGGATGCGAACGAAGCGGGCTCCTGACAGCCCTTACGGCACGGGAGTCGAGCCTGAGGTCCATCCCGGCCCGGAGACGTCAGGTCTGCACTCTATCCTGAACCATGCCGTGCCCTATTCGCCGCTCTCTCGGCCACGATCCAACGGCAACAGCACTGGCTGGACGGTCGTCAATCACCATCCTCATCCCCCTCACCCGTCCCAACCCCACTCAGTATCTCACCCCGCGAGCGCCTTACATCCCAGCACCTGCCGCGGCAACGATCTCAGCCAACCCCGCCCCTATTCTCGCACCGTCGACGGCAGGCCCAATCCCATCCTGAGCGCGGTCCCTAGCTTCGGTCACAGCCAGCGTCTCGAGCGCCACCAGCAGCAGCCATCCAGCTTCGCCCACCGGCTGCACCCCACCCCGACGAGCGCGACGTGGCAGCATAAAAAGCCGCTTAATATCAGCACCAAGCGTCCCGCGGCTGATGTCGAGGCTGAGTATGACGAGTTCGACCGCTACAGCGACAAGAGCAGCCCGATAACGACCGTGACGACCAACACGTCCGTGTCGCAGACGTCCGCGTGTCGCGAGAACGGGTCTCACGAGCCAGCTTCAAGCGGTGTGGAGAAGAGCGCGGCGCTCCTGCTCATGAACCTGAGTGTGCGGGATCACGACGGTGCTTACCAAGGGAACGTGGGTGAGGGCAAGGGGGCCCAGCGGATGCGAGAGACCACTGGTGCCAGTGGCCGGGTCTCGCGCGGGTGTGGGCCCGAGTCAATGTCGATGTCGCCTACCCCGGGCACGGCGGAGGGCCATCGAAGAAAGCGGCGGAGGGCGACCTCGATGTAAGACCAGGTAGTCCTGGATGGGCCTGCAAAGTCTCATGGCGCATTTTCTTGTCGGGGTGATAGGCGGCGTTCCTGGTTTGAGTTACTGGTCTCTTCTGTCGTTGGGGATGTGGGCATACGTACGTGTGCATGAGATATGATACATTTTAGGGGGGTTTACTCAAGGAGAAAATGTGTGGGGAAAACCATAGCATCAGTGTTTTCGAGGCGTGCTATGGCGCCGTCTCTTTAGGTTTCTCCTTCTTAGATGTCCAGTTAGATACTCGTCTCAGGGCCATGTGATTTGGAATCTTGGTTTCGTATTGTTTGTGTCGGTCAACAGTGAGGGTAGGCTGTCTTGAGAGCCTACCGCGAAGGACACCCCACTTATTGTGACTCTGACGATTTTACTTGCCCTCCCTCTCCCTCTCCCTCTCCCTCTCCCTCTCCCCGGCCTTCGCCGCCTTGAACTCCTTGACCCACCCGTCCGCCTTCGCCTTCGGCACCACGTAGATCTTGACCACCCCATCCACCACCTCCACGTTGTCCATACTCAGCACCTTCAACAGCGCCACCTTCTTGCCCACCCTGACCAGTCCACCGCTGGCCGTCTCCATGAAGCACTCGACCCCGTTCGCGCCGTACTGCCCCTCCCGATCCCAGGGCAGCGGGAAGACATACGCAAAGTGTTGCATGAGGCTCTCCTTCTCGCTGAAGGCCTTGATGAAGTCGCTCTCGTAATGCACCGGGTACAGCAGCACGGTCGGGAATGTCAGGACCACCCCGCCGTCGGCCCCCTCGACGGCCTCCAGCCTCGCGTCGCCCATGTCCGGCGGCCGCGCCGACCTGCGCACCGTGATGTTGCGCCCCCGCAGCGCCTCCCCCAGCACCAACCCGCGCGCCGCGGCCTCTGCGGCCCTGCGCCCCTCGTCGGCCCTCTTCCTCGCGTCCGCCTCCGCCCTGGCGATGATGTCCCTCGCGACCGCCCGCAGCGGGCCGTTGGCCCCGTCGACCGCCAGCCCGCCCGCGCACGCCTCGTCCGCCTCGGCGGCCCTCCCCACGGCCAGCAGCGCCCTGGCGGACCGGTACCACGCCTTGAGGTTGCGGCTGTTGAGCCGCAGCGCGGCGTTGCAGTCGAGGTAGCAGCTCCGGTAGTTCCTGAGCTCCAGGTGGCAGGCCGCGCGGTTCACGTACAGCGCCTCCAGCACGGCCCTCTGCCTGGCGACCTCCTCGGCCGCGTCGCCGTCCGGGTCGCCCTCCCGCGGCGACTGGCCCGCCGCCCGGCGCCTCTCCTCGGCCGCGATCACGGCGACGCCCCGCCCGTAGAACTCGGCCGCGTCGCCCCAGCGCCTCTCCCGGAAGGCCTCGTTGCCGCTGCCCTTGAAGTCGGCCGCGTTCTCGAGCGGGGAGCCCTCGTACGCCAGCGCCTGGAGGGCCTCCAGGTGCTCGTTGTCCTCCTCCAGCTCTGTCATGAACAGGGGCGACTTGTTCAGGTCCGCGAGGATCTCGTCGACGGGCTTGCCTGCGTTGTGGGCGAGCTGCGGCGGGAGCGCCGGCGTGGGCACGGGAGGGGGTGATGGCCTTATCTGAGCTGGTTGTGGTGTGCCCTCCTCATCTTGTGGCCGTGAGTCTGCTGCTGTTGGCCTGACCGGGTCCTCCGAGACCTGAAGAGAGGTGTCTATCTTGTCGGTGATCTCTTCTAGATGCATCTTGAACGAATGTCGGCTGTGACGAAGGTCGATGATGTTTTCGGCTCCGCCCGAATCCCCCCCAGAGCTCGGCAATCAAAATCCGCGGGAAAGCGTTTTGAGAAGTGGTCCTGGGCCTGCCAACCTTGGCTCTTATGTCTCAGTGTGTGCTCGTGGTCGTCTGTGAGTTTCCAGATGCAACTCTGAGAATCCGGCGTGACTGAGACTTTGATGAAATCCTTGAATTTAGAGGCGGGGCGACGGCAAAGTTTCTAAAGACTTGTACTTACCGGCTGTGGTCTGACGGCGGGCGAGTGCTCAAGCTGCCATTGCTAATACGCTGAACAGAATAAGGAATTAAAAAAAAAAAGAGAGAGTTATGGAGGAAATGACCAGAGACCCCCCCCCCGGACCAGAGACTTCCCCTTCCCTTTCCAACCAGACAAATATGAACTTCTGTATATCCAAATGTCGGATGTCGTCGTTTCTACCCTCGTCGTCCCGGATGGGAGGGTTAGGGTTTGCGATGTTAGCCATGAGCTTAGTCGTCCACCAGAATACATAATTATCTTCTCCAGCCCGGCGAGAGAAAGGGTGAGAATGGCCCTGTATTTTTCCGTGTTTCTGGATGTCCACGTTATTAATCATGGGCTGCAGTTGGAAAGGGGTGGGGATGGGGGTGTCCTTGTGGCTGATTTGTAGATTCACTATACGTCCGAGTCCTGGTCCTGCTTCTCCTTCAAGCGGAACTGCAACGAAGGGCTTCATGGGGATAACTGCTCTACTTCTTCACACAATTATATTATCAAGCATTACCTATTCAGGTGTACTTACGCAGTTTTCTTTCTCCCTTCAAGAGCGAATCCGGACACCGGTGCCAGACTACCTGAACGCTTGATGCTACCAAACAGGACCAGACTCCAAATCCCGGACAAGAATGCATCGCAAGCCGCCTTTTCTTTTTCAAACCTCCATAACACCTTTCAGAGCATGGAAACGCTGCGGCTTCTTTTGGGTTTTCATGTCGTATCTCGTCATGTCCTCAAGCACGTGAGCTGCACCCCAGCCTGCTCTTGACCGCCCCGTGAGGTTCTCTCCACTCCATCTTTTCCACCGCCCCCCCCCCCCGGAAAAATAAATAGCGAGCGCCGTCCCTCTCGCCAGGCCCATGCCAGCTAGAGCTGCAGCTGGAGGCCCCTAGTCTTCCTCTTCAACACCCATAGCCGTGGCGGTCACAGTGTGCGTTGTCTTCGGCGGCGACACGGGGTTCTGCACCTCGCCGGAGTGATGATCCACAGCCTTGGTCCGCTCGACAGAGAAGCACTGGAACGATCCGACCAGCGCAACAAGAGCGCTCCCCCACCACGCCAGGGCGGTACAGTCCATCCTACTGCCGACCGTATACAGGAAGCCTGCCACGGGGGGAGCTATCATCCGGCATGCTGCACCAGCACTGGCGGCAAACCCGTTGACCTTGCCCAGCATACCGGAGGTCGGCGTGGCCTCCTTGAGGAGGATGAGAAGGAGGGGGTAGACAAGAATAGAGAAGAGGTCCCGGACCGCCAAGCAGACATAGAGAGCGGGATATAGCAGAGACCCGGGGGCCCAGACGAGAAAGGGCATCAGGAGACAAGCGATGGGATGAAGAACGGTGACAATGATGAACAGCCGGAAGATCCCGACCTCTTCGGCGGCGATGGGGAAGATGACGGCCTGGATGAGAAGCGCAATGACCCCATTGAACGCCATGATGACCCCGACAGCGTTCATCGAGAGACCGAGGCCGCCTGGAAAGTAAAGGATGTCGAGTCGAGGTCCAAACTCTGACGGAGATGCCCTCTCGTCTTCAAGGAAAATGGGGAGAAGATGATCGTAGCACATTGCGTGGTAAGTCTCCGCCAAAGAAAGTTAGCATCGGATATGAGGAGGCCTTTTTTTGGAGGGGGGTTTTTTTGGGTTTTTTTGGTTGAATTCTGTGCAACTGAGTCCAGCGGCATCCACTAGATGCATCTTCTCGAAGACCTCTGCAAGATATGGGGAGGGGCCCCTCCAAATGCAGATAGATGGCAGATGATGGGCGGCGGGAGAGGTGCGGCGGAGGCGTTCAGCCACCGTCTTGGATAGCCACGAGAGAAGACTTACATAGATAGAGAGGCTGACGACAAGGGCCATGATCCGCTTGTTTGAGAACATGTCGTAGGCCACCGGCTTCTCCGGTTCCTCAAGCACCTTTCCTGCGTCTGGGTCCTGGTTCCGAAAGGTGCCATACGCCGGGGCACGGACATCCACGGCAGGACGCTTGATGGCATCAGAGGTCTCCCTAAGCGGCGTCTCTTCAGACACGAAGGCGTCGGCCTCAAGAAGGACTCGCGGGCTAATTTCGGGATGCGTCTCCTCCAGTAGGAAGTAGCCGAGGACAATGCTGATCAGAAGGAGTGCGGCGCAGATCAGGTTTGGGAGAAGGTACGGGAACCTGTCGAACAGGCCCCCCCGCGGAAAGACACCCGGCCAGGTCTCGTGAGGGTCTGCGAAGGAGCCCCCGATGCAGGGACCCACGATAGTGCCGACGGACCAGACGAAGGGCATGATGGAGTAGGCACGCGCTTTGAAGATTAGTGTGCTGTTCGACCTCACCGGCGCAGTGCCTTGTACTCGGCCAGGCAGGAGATAACTCACGTTCCTAGGCGGGGTTAGTAGGGAGGCTCTCAATCCCACGAGAGGAGACAGCCCGATCGCGAGCTGGGGGTGCCTACATGTTCGGGTCTTGTCACGAGCTCGCCGACCATCGTCTGGATGACGCCAATGTTGCCATTCAGGGCCCCGCCGAAGATCCGTCCTAGCAAGGCGACCCAGATGTTGGGGGCGAAGCCGAGGACCAGCATGCTGATCATGGTGCCAACGCATCCGAAGAGGAGGACTGGTTTGCGGCCGATGCGATCGGAGACGCCGCCCCAGTACATACCCATCACGGCCTCCGCGAGGGCGAAGGACGAGATGAGCAGGCCGGAGTAGGTGGACGCATCTTGTTCGTTGCCGACCTTGAACCTCTTGACGAGCTGCCAGGCGTAGGGAAAGACGGAGGTGAGGGCGATAGGCTCCGCGAGGCGGACAACGGCTTGGCAGGGAAGTCAGCGCAACATCCTGGTGTTCTTGTTGTTGTTGTTGTTGTTGGGGGCAGGGCAGGGCAGGGCAGGGCAGGGCAGGGCAGAGGTTACCGAGTAGGAACAGCTGTAGCGTGGGGAAGCTGTCTGGGTTTTGGATATGTCTCTGTCTTGTTAGGTTCATTGCCCGTGATGATATATTCTCAGTCTTACGACTTGGGACACGACACTATGACAGATGGACCGCAGTGCAAGTGCAAAGTGAGGTGCCGTGTGTTTTGTGCCGCTGGGGTCCCTCGGTTTTCCTGATGGATGGCGGAGCAGAAGCGGAAGCAGGGCGGAGACGCCACGGGCGAGGAGAGAGGCCAAGCCGCAGGTGGAAATATAGTAGATGATACTACCGTAGAGCCCGACGGAGGAGGAGTTTGGAGTAGCTGGTTGCTCGCAACAAACAGGTGCTGGCTACGGCAGCAGGAGGAGGAGGGAGGAAGAAGAAGAAGAAGAAGAAGAAGAAGGATGCCGACGGTGCGTGTGTACGGGTGGGAGGAGACGTTGGGGGGAAGGTGTTGGGAAAGATGGTGGTGGGTGGACGAGAGGGAAATACTATATCTTCGCGTCGTGCGACGATCCCGAGGTAGGCCCATCCATGCCCTCCCTCCCCAGACAGTGGGGTACCACCGTTATGTACTATGTATTGTATGTCCAGAGCCTTTCAGGTGTGCTGGGAGCCCTTAGTGCAGCCGTCCTAGCGCTGGTGGCGCCGACGACGTGAACGGGTCCCACGGTACCAGGGTTCCTCACGGTGGGGAGGATAATGTGCGAGGAGGACCCGGGATATCCTACTGGCAGACAGCAGCCTGGGGATGCTACATACGGATCACTTCTGGGACTGATCCAGGTCCCGAGCCTCTTGTCAAAACATGATGGATGGCATGGGTGGCTGTAAGTCTTGGGCTTCCCTGGGGGGCGCCGTGGCCCGCGTGGAAACGGGTGTCGTCCTGTGAGGATTGATGTCTGTGCATGTTAACGGTCGAGGCTGATACCTACTGGCATGTACCCACCCCCCTGCCATGTACTCGCCTAGGCGCCCTGACACCCTGCTGTGGGCTCCCTAATGCACGCCTGCGGACAGGGGCGCGGGGCGCGGACGATCCCACTGCACCCAGAGCCCAGTGGCAGGGATCTGGGGGGGTCCACCCCACCCACACAAGGCAAACCTTGGGACGTTTGTTTGTGTCCTTAATTTTTTTTTAATTTTTAATTTTTGTTGTGCTTTTTCCAACGTTCCAACACATCTTCTCCCAAGGCCAACCACAAACAGCCAGCCAGCCAGCCAGCCAGCCATCGTCACGAGCCACTACTATCCACAGCAACACCCTCTCCCTCCTCGAGTTTCTGCTGTCTTTAAAATAAAATAAGAAAGCAGGAAAAAAAATGCATACCCGCGGTTGGCATGATCTATTTTTCCCGGGCAGGCCCAACTAGCGCCAGTGAACTTGGTCATGAGCCCACATCATTTCCCGGATGGCACACGGATCTCGGTCCGGCAACTGGTATCGGCCATCCTCGAGGGAAGGAAGAGGAGGAAGAAGAAGAAGAAGAAGAAGAGGAAGAAGAAGAAGAAGAAGAAGAAGAAGACAGAAGGGAAAAGAGACGAGGGGGCAGGAAGAAGCGGTGACTCCCCCATTTGCCCCTCCCACTCTTTTCCCCTCCCCCTCCCCGTTCCTGAGTCGCAACATGCCCTCCAGGCTCTCAACCTGTGTGAGACTTGCTCACCCGTTTTCCTGCCCGTCCCCTGTGGCCCCAAGCATGCCTGGGTGTGCCAGCTTGCGGCTTGACGTCGACGTTCGCCAGTGCTCTCTGTCCAGTGCAGCCCTCTGAGGAACCTGCGGTCCAGCGCCCACGCCTTGTCCGTATGTGACCGCCAGCTGCGGTGTAATACGAATGCCGGTATCCGCAGGGCACCCTCGAACCGCGATCGGGATGGACTAGGACCATCGACACTGCCCTTGTGTCTTGTGGGTCGCTTCTGGACCAGAGTCCACACATTGCAGTGCTACCATAATATGCATGCATGTACGGAGCACGATCGGCTGGATCCTGGTTGGTCCTGCGGGGCACAGCAAGACAGATCCTCCTCCAATTCCAGGTCCTCCGTCGGTTCTGTCTACGGTATCCTCACCACCTGCTTACGCTGCAGTGGCTCTCCGCTCTCGAAGACGGCGATCTGGTGCACGCCCGGTGAGGCCCAGAAGCCTCTCGCGGCGCTACCGTTACGTCACACCCGGTGTCTATGTGCCGACTTGCTGAACGACGCCAACGAGTCATCCTGCGTCGCACGACACCGCACCGTCCGGCCGCTGAAGGCCATCGGTGACAGATAAGGGCATGCCATACGGGGTGGGATCACCACAGCTGGCGACGGTTCTGATAGGTAGCCTCGCCGCCCTTATCGGGGAAGGATCCCCGTCTCTCTCTCGCGCCTGCGGGTGTCCCTCTCGGTTCTGTGGTAGTCCGTGCATGGCTCATGTACCGTGTGCACCCCACACGCAGCTACCAGCCAGTGCAGCGGCACGCTCCAGACCTTTTCGAATCCTACCAGATCCTCCTGTGCAGACGCTTCGCCCATCCCAGGGCGACAGCTGCCGTCAGGACGACCCGGTCCCGCCTGGGTCCGTCCGAAAAGGCATGCTGGGGCGGGCTGGACTTCCTCTTCCGCGGAAAACCGCCCTCTCCTCTCACGCTGGTGGTTAATGCATCTCTGGCATGCCAATATCACCACCGTTATCGGGCACAGGCCTGGCTCGTGGGCTTGCTAGTGCAGGACGGGAGGAAGACCTCCGCGAGCCCCGATACGGAGAGCCCCCGGTGCTGGCTGGTGAGGTGCGCCTACCGACGCTGCCGCGGCATGGCCGTGCGGGCGTTGCCCCCTCGCGGCGTGAGGGCCTCGGAAGCTAGACCGTCAGCCATCTCGGAGATCAAGCTTTCACTCTTCGGACGATCAGAAAAGATGCGGCTCAAACACCCCTGTCAGTGTCACCCTGTCTTCCCCGGATTCTGACCCACCCTCCGGGCTCCCTCGTGGGGGTCCCTCAAATTAAACTACAGAATGATCACCAAACCCCACGACGATACATGAGCACGCAATACACCACCGAAATCGACCTCGGGAATGAGACAAGACGCGGCACGGGTACTCCCGCTCCTGAGCCCGCCCCGTGTTGCTTTGGCGCGTCTTTGGCCCGCCGGTCGGCCGGATCGTTGAGCGCAAGGGCATGTCTCAAGGCAGGGTGGATCACCTGCAGATGGTGTTAAGGGTCGCAAGCCCACGGGCCGAACGACGAGCCAGCAGTCCCTGGACTTTGTCTGAGGCCTGTGTGATCTCCCAAAAGACATTCTGGCCGTTTTTTTTTTTCTTTTTTCGATTTGTTTAAAAAGGCGGAGATTCCAACTCAGACACCTCGTCCTCGATCTGGGCGGCCGCAGAGCCCATGACCAGGAGAGCTCACGCTTAGCCTCGGCAGGCGCAGAGGGGATGTCAAGGTTTCCAACAGAGAGCAGTCGGCAGACACCCTTTACACCTTGAAAACGGTGGACCTCATTCCCATCCAAGGCGTAGATACCAAGATCAAGTGCAGCTAGGGTGCCAGCTGCTCGCCCTAGGAGACATGCGCAACATAAAACATTATGCTTGATGGACACTCCGCTTCCGGGTCCTTTGCTTATTCTCAGTTCTTGTGCCCCCCCCCCCCCGTTTTCGACGTCCTCATTCACCTGCTCATGTGCTCTCTCTTGAGAACGTTTCAATGCCTGTGTTTTATACCTTGCTGCTGGAAACCTTTGGCCCTGCACGTCAGCCGGCGACACCGGCCGCAGCCCCCAGCTGCTTGATGTGGCAAGGCTATTCAGCCATGTGGTGCACGGGTCGCTTCGCGCTCCTGACGTGCGTTTCCAGACCGCGACATCGTCATACAGGATAAGTCATGACCTCCATGTTCCCCTGCAACCTCCCATGCTGCCAAACCCTTTCTAGCCTGTCGCGTTCTTGTACATGCTTATCCTCCTGAAAGTTATCCGGGCGGCGTCTCAGACAATTACGCCTCGAAACTTTCGCACAGATGTCTCCAGCGCCCAGGAAACCAGGGCTGGCCCTGCTGAACCGGCTTTGCAGGAAGTTACGTGGGCTTAGATTGACTTCGCAGGGCCACCAGGGGTTGTCCACGGAGCCTCATGATCCGGCGCCGACGAGCCCAGCGGCGTCTCGGGTCTCCCTTCTGGACCTGCCCACCGAACTGCGGCTCAGAATCTACCATTACCTCTTCACGGATCTCATCGCAGAGCTCACGGATAACCTCTTCGCTAGCTTCCTGGTCTACGACCACACCTACGACATCACGCCGAGCCACAAGCAGACCTGCCAATGGACCTCAGAGGGCGGATGCTCCCGGGTGCTGCAGACGACCTGGATGTGCCGGGACCACCGGGACGCCATCCGCGCTCTGGAGTCCCACCGCTTCTACGGGCCGAAGCAACAGCTGATGAGGTTCTTTGGCGTCTCCCGCTTCGAACTGGCCCTGATTCAGCACCCGGAGTTCAAGGCGGCGGTCGACAGGGCCAATGCCCGCCCCGGCGAGCCTACCCCCGGCAGCGGGCTCACCTCCATCCTGCGCGTGAACAGGACGGTCTCCGCCGAGGCCCTCGAGGCCCTGTGCGGGTATGCCGAGTTTGTGATCACCATAAGCGGTCGCCCTGATACAGGCGACGAGGAGAGGACTGCCTACACGCGGGTCGAGGGCGCCGGGCCGCACCTGGCCCTCGCGAGCAGGCTGAAGATGAACCTCGTCCCCGACGAGGCCCTGTCCCCCAGCGGAGGAGGTACGGGCTTGGCGACCGCCTCTGATACTGCGGGCACTCACAACCGGCTTCTGAGACGTCTGGAGGCCGTCCTGGACGTGATTGCACCTGGCTGCAGGCTGAGGTCCCTCGAGATCTTTATAGACCGTTCGTGCCTGCTGCTGACCCGGACAGCCCGCCCAAGTGTCCTGGACGTGCTCCAGGCACGGCTCAGGGCGAGGCCGTACAGGGATGCCTGTGCCGTCAAGATCTATCTCGGCGATGTCAGCGAGGCGATAGTAACCAATGACCGTTTAGAGCTGCTTGCGGATGCTGTCAACGGGTGAGTGAATCTTCCCCTCGCATTCGTGCCAGGGGCACATCTCGGACATCTACCCGGTGGTTGACGGCGGCATCTACAGCAAAAACATGGGGCGCGGCCACAAGGCCCGGGTGCCCAAACGTCAACGGTACGCAGCGAACACCACTAGCAGACGGCTGTGGAGAGTTTAACCAATGGCCTAGGAACCCTTGGGGCCCGAGGAGTTGACCCTGGTACAAATACGGCCTGGTGTACAGATCGCTGTACCGGTGGAGAGAGAGGACCACTAAGCACCAGTCACCAAGTCGGCCTCGTCAATGGATCTATTGGTAAGCTGTCTAAGTTTGTGTTGTGTGTGCCCCGGCCCGGATCTTCTACGAGCATCGACGTCCGTTTCCTTGGGCACTCTACGTGCGGTCAGACCCGCTGACTAATGCTTGTAGTCCATCGCTCCATCTCCGACGACCCCCCAAAACTCCTCAACAATCTCCCTTTGACCCTCCCGCGCGCCCCTGACCGCTAGATACACCCTCGCATCCAAGGCCGGGTCCCAATCACCAGGGTTCGCACTCACCATGATGCCCCCGGCTTCTCCCAAGATTGTCCAGCCGGCGCACACGTCCCAGGCATAACAGCCTCCCTCCCAGTACAGGTCCACCTCCCCTGCAGCCACGGCACAGAGGTTGAGCGCCGCCGATCCCAGGCTCCGCAGGCTATGCACCATGGCGCCGCCCGTCTCCCTGCTCGCGGCCAGCGTCCTGAAGACGCGCGCCTTGAGGTCATAGTTGTTGCCGTCCCGGGTGGAGCCCCACTCCACGGCCACCAGCGCGGTCGACAGGCCCCCCAGTGCCGGGGCCTTGGCCCCGTCCCCGTTCCCTCCCGCGGGCAGGCGCACCCTCTCGGCGCCCTCGGAGCCGGTCTTCAGCAACCCCCGGGCTGCCAGCGCCGCGTTGCGCTGCACGTACGCGCCCTGGCCCTTGGTGGCGGTGTACAGGACGTCCAGGAAGGGGTTGTACACGACGCCGACCGAGGGGACCTTGTCCACCGCGAACCCCAGGGAGATGCAGGCGTGCGGGAAGCCGTGGATGAAGTTGGTCGTGCCGTCGATGGGGTCGACGATGAAGGTGGGCGCGGAGGTGATCTTGGTCTCGCCGGCGACGTAGGTCTCCTCGCCTACGAAGGAGTAGTCCGGGTACAAGGCCGAGAGGCGGCTGGAGACGAGGCGCTCGACGGCCTGGTCCGTCTCGGTGACGATGTCGACAGCTGGATCCGGTGGCTGTCAGCTCATGAACCGCGGCCTGTTCTGGGTCCCATGTCAAGAGGGGGTTGAGGAGGGAGCTTGGCGGCAGAGGGAAATGGAGCGGGGCCCCGTACAGTTCAGCTTCGTCCCGGTTGTGATGCTATTCGGGTTCGCGGCCGTGATCATACGGCCTGCCTCGAAGGCAATCGCCAGCAAGTTGTCGTGGATCTCCTGCAGGTTGGGGCTCGCCATATTTGCTGGACCGATCGCGGGCTGACCTTCGGCATGTATCATGATCATGTCCCCCAAGCTCAGAAGTGCTCAAGGGCGCTGGCAGGTCGTGTGGAGGGGCAGCAAATCACGTCAGGGGCCCCCTCGTCTGCCGCTATGGCTCATCCCTGTCGATGATTCGTGTGGGGTGGCCCCCTGCCCTGTGGAGCCCTGTGGACGTGCCTTCAACGGCGACCCATCCACGAGCGAATGGTTGTATGTGGTGGCGTCCGGATGAGAAGTGGGCGCCTCTTCGTAGCTGGCCTGATGTGCCCCGATGTAGTCATACAATGTCCAACATGACACTGAACTGTGTGACTCAGACACCAATTGTTGAAGACAGGTAGATTTCCTTGAACACGCCGCCGGCGGGGGGGGGGGGGAGGGTTATAATTATTCAAAGCAGATCATTCCGAGCGCGATGATGATAGGATTGACCTGCTTCAGGATATGAGGGTGTTTGCTTGTCAGCCTTTTTTAAGAGGAAGACGTCCGTTCCTGGCCGGTGACATGGACTGCATACGTGAGATCTGAAGTGGACTGACTATCTGTGTATTAGCAATATCTAACTCTAGTTAGTCTCTGTTCCTAGTTGACATCTATTCACGGTCAGCAGAAAGAAGAAGAAAAAGAAGGAAAGGAGGAGAAGAAGGAAAGAAAAAAAAAAAAAAAAAAAAAAAAAGGCACCTTCATTTGAGGCGAGTAACAGAGACCTGTCACACCTGTGTCCAGGACCACCGGCCATTGTGGACTTCAGCTGCATTCATAGCCGTCCTCGGGCCTTGTATGTGTTCAAGCTTGAGACCGGTCAAAACCGGGCGAGACCAGCTTGACTAACTACCGTCCAGAAGAGCTCAGCCACCGATTGACGAGCACCTTAACCGTCCTGTAGAAGAGCCCGAAGCCAGTCCTGTCGAGTCCACCAGAAACGCCCCCCCCCCCCCCCGCAAGCCGACAGTATGGACAAACATGTTCTGCGCCGAAAACGCCATGAGCTCTCCCCGGCTCTTGGTATGCCGATTCCATTATCAGTAGTTCAACACAAGCAAGCCGTTGCAACACCAGGTCACCCAACGTGGTATTCCGTATGCGATGGCTTTCCGCCTACTCGACGACTAAGCCCTCGAGAACCCTCATGGCCCTCGTCCCCTCCTTCTCAAACGCCATGACCATCGCCTCGCACTCATGTTTCAGCTTCTGCTCGGCCTGACCCGCATTGTAGTAGATCCACTCCTCAACCGTCATGTTGCGCTCGTGGTCCGTGAGGTCACCCCCGTTGGCGAAGAACCGGCTAGCGGCGCTGCCAGCACCTGCATTCCCTTGGTCCTCGAAGATAGGTTCGAGGTCCACAGCCGTCCACTTCTCCGTGCTCTGCAGACCGCCAATGAGGTTCTGCTGCTGCTTCGAAGGTGACACGAATCCCTGCCGTTCTGGCGTCCGAATGGGCAGAGAGGTGCTTTTCCCTTTGCTGCTCGTCGTGTTGGGTTTTGACGAGGGCGGGCGATTTTCCGCGTCAGATGCCTGGGGCGTTGGGGATGGCGAGACCGTAGCCTGCTTAGCAGACTGCACAGGAGACGCATGGTGCCGAGGTGTATGAGGGACGGAGGAGACCGGGGGCTCGAGGGCAGGAGCAGGCCCGATAGCCTTCCTCTGGACCGCAAATGGCGAGTCTTTGGGAGCTGGAACCGGTTTGCGCGAGATCCTCGGGCTGCCACCCGCGGCGGAGAGATCCTTCTCAACCGGGACCTCTTCGATCTCGACTTCCATCCGGTCAGCTTCGAGCTCTGGCTCAGCGGGTGGTGCAATCACCGTTGGCTCCTCAGAGCTGGCAACCGAATCTTTGAGCTTCTTTGATGGTCTACCTCGCTTGCCGGTACTAGTTCGCTGCTTCGTCTCCTCGGCCGGAACCGGGGTCGGATCCTCGTTAACCTGCACGGCCTCCGGCTGCGGCTCGACTGAGGGCTCGGGAAGCGCAGCACTCTCCGCGGGCTCGTCGACTGGGCCCTGTGATACCTTCTTCTTGGGCGGCCGACCACGCTTTGCAGCCGGCTTGGCTGTCGCATAGCCCGCTGCGCTACCTAGAGATGCCCGGCCCACAGATCTCCTGACCGCAGTGCCGTTGCTGACAAAGCTGACCTCTGCCTCTGCTATCTCATCTGGTTCTTCGACCTCGGCAGCTATGCGTGGCTGGGGCTGTTGAGCGGGTGCGGCCACCTCCTTGGCCTTCTTCGCGGCCGTCTGCTTGGATGCCTTTCTCGTGCCGGCCTTGCGACCTTTCTTCGGAACCTTGAGCGGCTCCGGCTCCTTCTCCGGCTCCGGCTCCGGCTCCGGCTCCGGCTCCTTCCTGTCAACATCCATCTCGTCTTGCATAGATCGCAAGTCTGCCTCGATCTGCGCGTCAGTAGGTTGCACAGGCGCAGGATCGAACATCGCGAAATCGGTCGTCGAAGTATGTGTAAGGAGGTCACCTGTGCTGCCAGCCTTCTCGGCACTCTGCCTCTTGCGGGCAGCAGCCGCCTTCTTGGTTTCAGGATCAGCATCAGCAGGATAGTCCTCATCATCTGTCAACGGCCGTTCCAGGTCGGCCTGCAGCTGCCTGTCGATCTCCATGTCATCAGGGACCTGCGGTGGCGGGGACGCTGTAGACGCAGCCGTAGCTACCGAGGCCTTGCGCGTGCTTCGTGCGGAAGCCTTGCGGGTGCCTGATGCCTTTCTTGCCGTCTTCCTGGCTGCGGGCATCTCCACAGGCTCTGGTGCATCCATCATCTCCGTCTCCGCATGGGAAACCTCGGTCGCGCCGCTCTCGCGAGCCTTGCGCGTCTTGGCGGCGCGCTTTTTCGGAGCTGGCGCCTCGGCATTAGTCGCCGCGGAGTCTTCCATCTCCTCGCTAGTCCTCTTCCTGCCCTTGGTAGCTTTCGGCGGCGGTGGCGGAGGAGACATTTCTTCCTTCTGCGCGGGTCCGTCCTCGAGGATTTCCACTGCCTCGCTTTTCTTGGCGCGCGTCTTCCTCGCACGGCTCGCAGCTGGCTTCCTGCCCTTTGCGGTCTTCTTTGAAGCCTTCGAGGCAGTCGTCATGTTGGATGCGGTGGTCATCACGCTGTCGTCGACATCGGCAGTCATGTCGGCGACCGAAGTCAGGTCCGCAATGGCAGCAACGGGCTGAAGCGAAAGTCGGGACGCCTTAGAACTCCTGGCAGCCTTCGACTGTCCGGCTCCCCTAGGCGCCGGTTTCGAGCTGATGAGGCTGAAAAAGCGGCAGGTCGGCGCGCGGCTGTAGTGCTCGTCCCTGTGCAAAGTCAGCAAGGAAAAGAGGTAGATCAATTGTCGTGGCGCAGGGGGGATTTACCAAGGCCTGTCGGTCTTCTCCCATCCGTCCAGCGCGAGTTGACAGTATGCACAGGTGACGTTGTCCTCCGATCCTATCAGGGGTGTGTACTTCCAGCCTGCCTCGACCAACTACGCACGCGTCAGCCTGCGCTCGGCCCGGACACAGAGCTCCTCGACCTACCTGCTTCGTCTTACAGCCCCACCCCTTCCTTCCCTCATGCGGCCACCTCCCCGCAAACGTCGTCTTCCTCGCCTCGACCATCAGCGGGTCCCGTGGATCCTCAGCCGCGTAGCCCCCGAGCTCGGCCTCGACCGCAGCGGTGATCGCCCACCCGCACTCGGGCGAGTGCTTGAGGTGTTCCTCGAGGGGGTCGTCGTCCTGCTCCCAGCCGTCGAGGGCCTTGTTGCACAGGAAACAGACCACGTTGTCCGGGTTGCTGGGGAGCGGCTGGAAGATGAAGCCGGCCTTGGCCATCTGTTTTGCCGTTAGTCAGTCAGCCAGCCAGTCAGGTGAATGCCAGGGGCGAAAGGAGGGGTTTTGGGGGGGGGGGGGGAAGGGGCTCACGTCGGCAGGTCTGATAGACTTGTGTGGCCATGACAGGGCCTTGGGCGCGCGCGAGTGCGTGAATCCGCTCGATGTCCTCCGCTGCTTGGCCGGGACGGCCTGAGGCGCCGTGAAGGAGGCCAGGCGGTTTTCGTAGATGAAATACTCCTCCATGGCGTCGCAAGCCATGCCACCTCTGTGTTCACTCCCAAGAGCGGTCGTCGCGCGCAGCCGTAGTCAAACCGGAAGACTTTGTTATGTGTCTCGGCCGGCGACGCGTTCCAGGATACGGGTCGGTGGTGGGAGTGGTGAATATAGTGCGGGCGCGTGACAGGTGGAAGATGTCCAATGCAGAAGTAATGCTCGTCGTTGCATGCGGACCATAGAGTTTCCCGAGAATAAAGATCGTCGGTATGATTTCTGTCGTTGCTCGCCAGGGCCTGAGTCGAGGATCGCGTCACAGGAATGGGGTCGAGCTCATGGTTGCATGGCGGGAAGAAAACAAGGGCGCCCGCCTGGACACGATATTGGACCAGCAAGGCGGCAAGTAAACACAGCCCCTAGACCCACTCACCCACTG
Source organism: Endothia cerciana (assembly GCA_026119935.1). NCBI lineage: Eukaryota > Fungi > Ascomycota > Sordariomycetes > Diaporthales > Cryphonectriaceae > Endothia > Endothia cerciana. Next base: position 286,402 of record JALRMH010000036.1, on the reverse strand, counting down.
AAGCGCCAGCTGGCCCGAGCTCCTGGAACCGAGTCCTACACAAGGGCCGACCCGCATATGCCCATCTCGACATTCCAGGCGCAACATTGGGTTGATAACACACACAAGACAAACTGATGTCTGACAAAGCGATATTAGGAGCATTGGACAGCGATGCCTTTTTTTTTTTTTTTTTTTTTTCTTCTTTCTTTCTTTCTTTCTCTTCTTCTCTTCCTCTTCCTAACACCTTGATACCAAGATACTGCCGACCTCGACGCACCTATTTTATTGATGACAATCACACATCTGGCTGACTCGTATGATGAACCTGCACACCGATTATTCACAATCGACTTCTCTGGTCCCCCTCCGCTTCTAGTCAAGCAGTGATGCCCAGGTCCTTGTAGAACGCCTCACTGCTGGGCTTGCGGCCCAAGAATTGCTCCAGAGTCGTCATCTCCTCCTGGCTGCCGCCCCTCTCCAGCACAGTATGTCTGTACCGCCGGCCCTCCTTCTCGTTCATCGGGTCGGCCTTAAACACGCTGTAGAACATGTCTGTGGAATAGACCAGCGAGAACAGGTAGCCGTAGTATCCCGCGTCGTAGCCTCCTATGAGATGGCCAAACGTGGCTGGCCCGTTACCCCAGGTGCTGCCGAGATGAGGTGTCAGCAAGTGTGGTCTAGACAAGTACCTTTGGACACAGACAGCAGTGCTTACCTCGGCTCGCCTTGTGCCTCCGGCCCGGTGAAACCAACGATCTCGGTCCTGAGCTCGTTGTAAAGCTTGCTCGGGTTCAGACTCTCAACCTCCCCGTGGCTCTTAGGGCTGTGGACGGCCATGTCGAAGATGCCAAAGTGCAGCTGTCGCAGGTTGAACAGCGCGCCGTTCACATTCTTCGTCGCCACCAGCTTCTCGACCAGGTCATCGGGGATCTTCTCCCCCGTCTCATAATGGCCCGACAGCGACGTGATCTGGCTGGGGGTCCAGCACCAGTTCTCCAGCATCTGGGAAGGCGCCTCGACAAAGTCCCGGACCGTGGAGGTGCCGTGGAAGCGCGAGAACTTGACGCGGCCTGCCAGGTCGTGGATACCGTGACCGAGCTCGTGGAAGAGCGTGACGACCTCGTCGTGCTTGAGGAGGCTGGGCTTCTTGGGCGTGGGCTTCGAGAAGTTACAGACAAGCGCAGTCGCGGGATAGCGCCGAGAGCCATCCGCGCCCTGGAAGCCAGGCTGTATGTTGAAGTTCGCCGCATGCCCGTACTTGCCTTGCCGGGGGTGCATGTCGAGATAGAGATATCCGACAAACCCGCCGCCCTCGCTCTGGTCGTCCCACACAGAGAACATGATCACATCCTCGTGCCAGGTGACATCTTCCGCCCTGCCAGTGGGGCTGACCCTGGCCCGGTCTTCGGCCTTCAGCTCGACAAAGACGAAACCGAATATCTTCTCAAAGATGTTCAGCATCCCCGACACGGTCTGCTGCAGGGGGAAGTACTCGGCAATCTTGTTCTCGTCGATGTTATACTCTTTCTCAATCATGATCCGGTCGTAGAAGCGCGCATCCCACAGATAGTACTTGCCGTCGAACGGCTCGCCACGGGACTCGAGGTCGGCCCTCTTGATCTCCAGGAGGTGCTCCTTTTCCTTCTCACCACCAGCTACCAGGCGCTGGCGCAGATCGTCTAGGAAGCCGTTGACCACCTTCGACGTCTTGGCCATCTTGTCCTCCAGCCTGAACGAGGCATGGTCGGGGTAGCCGAGGAGACGAGCAGCCTCGTCCCGCAGGACAATGGCCTCCCTGAACAGAGCGGTGTTTGCATTGCACTTGTTCTCGTTCTCGATGAATATCTTGCGTCTCGTCTCGGCATTCTTTGCGAACTTCATGGTTGGGAAGAGGTCCGGGTATTTGAAGCTGACACGGAGCTTGCCCTCGTCGCCCCCGGTCCCCTTCTCCCATGTCTCCACGAGGTCGGCAGGCACACCGTCCAGCTCCTCCTGGGTGAAATATAGGCCACCGTTCTCCTCGTTCAGGTTCTTCTGGAACTCGATCTGGATCTGCGAGAGCCTCTTCTTGATCTCCTTGAAGCGGTCCCTCTTTGGGCCCTCTGGCAGAGACAGACCGTTCCGGATCTGACAGGTAGGCGGTCAGTATAATCGTTCGCCGGGTCCTTCGCCTCTCGACAGGCCAGATCTGGGGGCGTAGGGCCGTCACTTACGTAGCTCTTCCTCTCCTTCTCCAGCAGCCGCAAGCTCTCCGGGTCGAGACCCAGCCCGTCCTTCTTCTGGAAGACAGCGTCCACGATCTTGAACACGTCCTCCCTCATGCCCATCTCGATGGCTGTCCGTCTCGTGTCAGCATACCTGGACCGTCCGACCGCCACGGGAAGGGGGGTTTTTTTTATTATTATCTAAATATATATATATATATCCTGAGCCCCCGGACCCATGCCTTCCCCCGGGGGGGGGGGGGTTGTGGGGTCGTCATCGCAGAGGAGAAAACGTACAGAACTCGTCCAGTATCGTCTCCGCCTCCGTGCTCGCGTTCCGCAGCTCGGCATCGCTCGAGACATACTGGTAGAACCCCAACACGCGGCTGCTGAGGGCCGAGTGGTTCTCGTCGTAGATCTGCGGCAGGAGGACGTTCCCGAAGGTGGTCTTGTCGGCATCGCCGGCGGGGACCTCGGCGACCAGCCTGTCCAGCACGGAGCGCGTCTTCTCGCACAGGGCCTTGGTGTCGGACACGATGTTGTCCTTGGTCCCGATGAAGGTGGGCGGCGCCTGCGGGGGCTTCTTGTACTGGTCCATGACGTGCGGAGGGATGTCCGAGGCCGGCCTGAACGTCGGGTAGTACCGGGCGAGGGTGGGATACTGCGCGAGGCGAGCTGTGAGGGGCGAGGAGAAGGTGCGCAGATGGGTCCCGAGCAGGAGGATGCGCGGAACGGCTCGTGGGGCAGCCAGGATGAGGGCGATGAGGAGGACGAGGAGGGAGAGGAGGGAGAGGAGGGAGAGGCGGGTGAGGCGGGGGGCAGAGGAGGATCTATGCGGCCTGCGTCCGGAGGCTCCTGCTGCGGTTGGAGGGGCCAGTTTGGTGGTGGGACGATGTGAGTTTCCGGGCATGGACAGGAGGGAGGGTGGAAGGCTACGCTGGTGCAGCCGTGTACAGTTAGTTAGCCGCCGTGGGGGGGAGGGGGGGTGGGCGCCGTTCGTGTGAGAAGTTGCGGGGTGCTGCTTGCTCAGCTTGCCGGTGGGGGGGAAGGGGGTGGGGTCCAGGGGTCCATGAAGGGGGGAGGGGGGAAGTAAAATAAATTAAATCAAGGGAGGACGCTACTATGTAGCTTTCGAGAACTGCTGGTATATTTGTCATGAGGCGTATTGGAATTACAACGGGTAGACAAGGCCGAGGGGATTCGAGGTTCTCTCGAGGAAGGGCGTGGACGCAGTGCCTTGAGGAGCCCAGAGGGTGCCCAAGCTGCTGGCCTGCGATCCCGCCATGGCAGCTATCGTGCGCAGCAGCACAGGCCTCCCTGCCTGTCCGGGCACGAGCGGGAATGGTCAGGACCCCACACAGATGTGGGACAGGAGCAGGCGGCCAGGCGGCGTGAGGGCCAGAGCCGAAGACCGTCCCGGCTTGACATGTCGTCGCGGCGGAGGATTGACGGGAGCGGTAACTCGATCGACATAACGAAGCCGTGCTGCTCTTGCTGGGATTGCTTCATTCCACTACCTGGATGACCGATCCATCACCATACCTGCTGCTATCAACGGCCAGACAGCCGATCCAGGGTTACCCAACATCGTGCAAAAAGACAATGATTAAACGCCGGCCCTCTCCCTCCGCCAAACACTTATGCAGTATATCCCAGTGCCCGTGGCGCGACGCAGCAACATCCCCTGCACCGCGCCGTCATTTTGGTATCTTATAAACTGTTTCCCCCGTCCTCCTCGCCGCAGGGCAGGCCCTCAGTTGGCCAGGATGGTGCGGACCAGCTCGGTGTAGTTGACCTGGCCCGAGCTGGTGTCGACGGCCTTGAGGAGCTCGTCCACCTCCTCGTCCGACATCTTCTCGCCCAGGTTGGTAAGGATGTACTTGAGCTGACCGACGCCGATAAAGCCCGTCATGTCCTTGTCGAACACCTGGAAGCCGCGGCAGTACTCGTCGGGCTCGCCCGGGTCGCGGAAGCCGCCGGGGCGGTTCAGCACGCGCTGGAAGGTCTCAAAGTCGACTGTTCATAAAGAAAGAAGGGGGTGGGGGGACCCGGTCAGCCTCAGGCGTCGCTCAACCCTTTCTTCTTCCTTTTCCTATACCTCCTCCTTCTTCATCTCCCTTCTCGTGCTCGTTTCCAGTAGTCTGCGGCGGGGGGGGGGGGTTTTGAGGGGGGCGCGCGCGTGTTCACTCACAGTCACCCTGCACGCTCTCCTCCAGCTGGTGGATCTCGGCCATGGTCGGGTTCTGGCCGCACGCGCGCAGCAGGTCGCCGAGGTTGTCGAGGGAGACACGGCCGTTGCCGCGCTTATCGAACAACGAGAAGGCCTCCTTGTAGTTGGTTGAAGCCTGTGCGTCGTAGTTAGAAGAGGCCATGTCGGATGTTCTCGTATCGACAGTGCTGTTCGAATGCAAGCTGAATGGCAAGACAGCGGGGGGCCGTAGGGATGGGGATCGCAATGCTCAGGTGGAGATATGCAGTAGGGATCAGAAGTGTGACGGTCTCCGGTGCAGCTGTGTTCGCAGGCGGGAAGGGGAAGAATGAAGAAAAGAAAAAACAAGAAGAAAAAAACAAGCGGTTTGATGGTATTGCGGTGCAGTTTGTGAAGGTGTCGGGTTGTTGTCTTGACGGTGGCTGGGCTGGGCTGGGCTGGGCCGGGCTGGGCCGGGCTGCAGAGTTGGAGATGGGATCACTTGGGATCACAAGCCTGAGCCTGATCGAACCCGACCAGACCCGACCAGGAACAGCCAGGAACAGCGCCGGGCCTTTCTCCTCGCGGGCGGCGGTTGCCAGTTACGACGGCGTCATACAGCGCTTCCCGTCCTGCCGGATGGATCACCGTCCGTTTCCTCTGGAACTTCGCGCGCACGCTAGCAGACCGCGCCGTCCTGCACCAACAACAACTGGACCGTAACCCACCACCTGCCACACGTCATGGTGACCACTCCCCCGGCAGCCAGATCGGGTCCAGCTGCAGCTGCCGTCTCTTGTTTACGTGCACCATCTTCTGTCTACGGCCACGCCCAGCAGACACACCACGACCATCTGCGCAGGAAAAGGGGGGGGGGGGGAACTTGGGGGGTTCCAGCAGCAGGGTTAAGAGATCGACAACCACTTACCATTCCGGGAGAGACTGATTCTGCAGAGGTGCTTGGTGGGGGTAAGGAGGGGGGGGGGCGCCAGCTTGGAGGGACTGAGATCTGAGGGTGACGAGGTTGGCGATGATGTTTATGGAGGAGTCAGGTCTCACGCTTCATAACAAGTAGGATGGGAAAAGAGCGGTCTCCTCCTCGTCGACCACCGTCCGTTTTAATGGGGCGCGCCTCACCAGCCGGGCCTGGTCTGTGCTGTTCATGCGAGCGGCGCGAGTTCCCTGACGACAGGCTAGACTCGACTCCCTTGCCCAGGCGATGCATGTGTTGCCCTGTATGGGATCCACAGGAGGGGGGAGTGGGCTGAAACTGGCCGGGCAACGGGGCTCAGCAAGGATCTGGAGATGGCGGCGCCACACCAGCCATCCATTTTCTCTTTTTTCCTCCTTCCTCCCTTCTTATCAACAGCCAGGTGCTCTGGATATACCCGGCCTCTACCTTCCGCCCCGGAACAGCCTCACGCCCTCTCCCCCCCCTCAGCCTTGCTCTTCCCCTCAGGGACGGCGGACGGGCGGGCCATCTTGCTGCTGTGGGTACCGGCAGCCGCGTCTCGTCAGGTTTGCGCAAAGCTGGTCATTGGCGAGCGGTGCGGTAGCCTTGTCTGCCTGGACGTAGCCTGGACGTGGCCTGCTCCCTCGTAGCCTGCTCCCTCGTAGCCTGCTCCCTCGTAGCCTGCTCCCTCGTAGCCTGCTCCCTCGTAGCCTTTCGCCCAAGACGTCAGGCCGGGCCGAGGACTCTCTCAGGACATAGTCTTCGGAAGGCCGATGAATTCCGTTTCAGGCGGGATCGGCTTTCTCTTGTACAAAAGGTTGTGTAGCGTGTGAGACATGACGTGAGCAGGACCCTGGACTGGTGATTCCCGGTCCCCCGGGGCTTGGTACACCAGCGTTGCGAGCGTGGGAGAGCAGAGACGCCGGTCCGTGAGGTCCGCCCCTTCTAATATCTCGACCACGCCTGCATCCCTACCAGACAGAGCCTCAGACCGAGACAGAGACACGTCGGCCCCTCAACTGTCGGGAAAGGCAGTACTCAGTTTCGTCTGATAGGCTCCCACTCGGGTAAGCTCAGCACCGACCGGTCCATACCTGCCGGATCCTCAGCCTCTGCCGTACCTGTCGCCCGTCATGAGTACCGAGGCATCCATGAAGACGTTCTTCTCGTCAAAGTACATCGCCGTCGTCGGCGCAAGCTCCAACACGGCCAAGTTCGGCCACAAGAGTAAGCCTCAGCCGCCTTGTCCTCCCCAATGGTCGGCCACCCACCTGGTGCCCACACCCCTCAACCCTCCACCCTCGGCCCCCTCCCCCCTCCCCCTCTCCTCCGCTCCGGAACGGGCCTCGCTCACCACCTCGCCCCAGTCTTCGCCTGGTACCTCCACCACGACATCCCCGCCATCCCCATCAACCCCGGCGCAAATCACATCACCGTCCCCTCCCTGGACGGCCGCGGGGTCCCCACCGTCGCCTCCCTCTCCGCCCTCCCCCACCCCAGGGAGACCTCCGTCAGCATCATCACGCCGCCGCCCGTGACCCTCCGGGTCCTCGAGGAGGCCAAGGGCCTCGGCATCCCCTCCGTGTGGCTGCAGCCGGGCACCTTTGACGACGAGGTCCTCGAGTACGCCCGCCGCGGCGAGGGCGACCTGGCCGAGAGCGAGGCCGACGGCAAGGGCTTCCAGAGCGTCGTCGCCGGCTTCGGGGGCGGCACGAGGGGCGCCGAGGGGTGGTGTGTGCTCGTGGACGGGGAGAGGGGGCTGGGGGAGGTTGGGAAGTTGTAGGCGGGCAGGGGGCGGGATGGGGAGGGTCGGAACCGCACCCGTGGGAGGGAGGTATGGAGGTGATGTCCTCGGTTGCTGCCGTTCGCATGATCTATAGGCAAGGGCGAGGCTGTGAGGGGTCTGTTATGGGAAGAAGGGGGGGGGGGGGACGGGGCAGAGGGAAGACTGGCTGTACGCAGCAGCAATCCTCGCACCTCCCGGGCCTCAGTTGCGCACTGCATAGATCTTCATTTGTAGTATGGAGGACTTCCTCGTGGGAGACACTCATCGAGAGCTATAAAAGCTCCACCTAGAGCCGGAGATCTTACGAGTGCTCCGCCTCATCAGTGTGGTTCCTGTCTCGATGGTCCTTCTAGCGGCCTGCCCAGGCCCGCAGATGTCAATGTTCAGCAGACAGATGGCGCGATTCTCACAGCTTCCGGAGGCATCTAGCCTCAAAGTCTCATCATATATAGCACACGCCCTCAGCCGCCGCCGCACTTCGAATGCCCCCCCCCCCCCGGCCTCAACAGCTCTGGGGGGAGCTCATCCCATTGCGGTCGCGATGCTCGGGAGGCCATGCAGCAACTATGTCTATCGGTCTCATCCATCCAACAACCCAGCAGCCAGAGCCTCGAGATCCTCGAGCGTCTCCGGCTCCTCAGCCATCTCGATGACCTTCTTGCCCTTCTTCCTATCCTCCTTCCTCCTGGTTCTCTCATCATCCGAGTCATCTTGGAACCATTTCTTTGCCTTCTTGGCCTTGGGCACCTCCTCTTCGGAATCGGCATCCCCAGGACCACCGGCGACAGGTAACGACCGGAGCAGCGCAAGCGGGTCCTCTCCGTCCCCATCCCCGTCCCCGTCCCCGCCCCCGCCCTCCAATTGCGCCATGGGGCCGGCAGGTCCGGCAGTCTCGCCCCGTTCCAACTTCTCGAGCATCTTCCGCCGCTCCTTCTTCTCCTTGCGCCTCTGTCTCGCAAGCTCCTTGTCTTCGACATCTGCTACGGCCACCTTGCCGCTCTCGCCCTCGACAAACTGCCGCCGCAATTCCTCCACGGGCCCTTGTGCCTTGAATCCCTCCTCGTCGATAAGCTCGTAGACCGGGTGCGCATTGCCCTCGTCGTCGAACACGAGCTTCTGCCCGTGACCCTTGAATCTGAGCAGCTTCTTCTTGGATGTCAGCAGCCTCTCGCGGCGCTTGGAGTCCACGATCAGCTGCTGGTCGCCGCCAAGGTCCACCACCTTGGGCTGTGCATCGTCCCTGGCGTGACCACCCCGCTCCGCCGCGGCCTGATCTAGATCATCGCCGTTCAGGACGCGTTTCGTCTTGAAGAAGTCGGCTTCTTCATTGTCATCACCCTCCTCGTCGCCGACCATCCGGCGGTAGTGGCTCGACAGAACGTCCTGGTTTGTCCGCTCGAACATCTTCTGCACCTTGGTCCGGACTTCCTCCTTGCCCTTCGGCCTCCTGCCGTCGTCGTCCGGTTCGCCCTCCGAACCGCTCGACTGCGGCATCCTCGGTGCGTTTTTGAGTTTCTTGATGTCCTCGCCCTTCTGGAACCTGATCTGTGGTGTCCCCGGCAGCCCTAAACTTGCTGCATACCCGTCCAGATCCAGCTTCTTCATGTCGAACACCTCCTTATCCTTCTGTAGATATATCGACCGGACGAAGGTGACGAAGGCCTTCTGGGCCAGGTATTTGATATCCGGCTGCTTGAACGCCATGCTCTGCAGCTGATTCCTGATACTCTTCTTCTTGTGGTCCTTCACGTTGGTCCTCTGGACGGGGATCTTCTTGTGCTCCAGCCTCTTCAGCATGCCTGCCTCCTCGCTCGGGTCTAGGAACAAGACCGCGCGTCCCTTGCTCTGATACCTAGCTGTCCGACCAACCCTGTGGATGTACGTGTCCGCATCCTCAGGACAGTCGACCTGGATAACCCAGTCGACCGCAGGGAAGTCGACGCCTCGCGCCACCACATCCGTCGCAAACAGACAGGCGTGCTTCGCCGATGTGAACCTCTGGGTGACCTGCAGACGTGCCTCCTGCTTCTGCCGACCGTGGAGGTGCAGCAAGGGGATGCCAGGCTGTAGCTGACGGAATGTCTCGTACACGAATCGCACCTGCTTGCCGGACGACAGGAACACGACGATCTTGCTCTTCAGGCTTGCCCGTATGAAGCCGTACAGCGTGTCCAGCTTCTCGGGGAGCGGCGTGACGATATACGACTGCTCCAGCGCACTCGGTGTTGCCGACTCCGCCGCCTCGTGGACCGACACGTACTCGGGATCCTTTAGGCTTAACCTGGCCAGGTCCGAGACCTTCTTGCTCTGCGTCGCGCTGAACAGCAGCGTCTGTCTCTCCTTGGGCAGGTGCTCGACCAGCGCATCGACCGCGTGCTGGAAGCCCATGTCCATGATGCGGTCCGCCTCGTCGAGGACCAGGATCTGCAGGTCGGACACGTTGAGCCCGAAGCTCTGGTCCAGGTGCTGTAGCATGCGCCCCGGGGTGCAGACGAGGATGTTCATCCGGTCGATGCGCTCGGCCTCCTCCTTCAGGCTCTTCCCACCGATGACCAGGCCGGCCGAGTAGTCATGATACCGGCCGATCTTGCGCAGGACGTCGAATATCTGGACGGCCAGCTCGCGGGTGGGCGAGATGATGAGGGCACCAAGGCCGTCGACATTGTTGGTCCACCGCGCGTGGTAGAGCCTCTCGAGGACGGGGATGAGGAAGGCGAGGGTCTTGCCGCTGCCGGTCCTTGCAGCGGCGAGAAGGTCATTGCCCTTGAGGGCCGAGGGAATGGCGCGGGCCTGGACATCGGTAAGGGTGTCAAAATGGGAGGCGCGCAGGCCCGACGCGGTGGCTTCGCAGAGGGGGAGGTCGGCGAAGGTCTTGGCCGGGGCGGACTTGGGATCCTGTTGGGACAGACGGTGTGAGCTCAAGACGATGTCGTAGGAGGAGAGGGTGTGGATGGACCTGGGGGCTGAACGCAGGAGAGGGGACTTACAAAGTCGCCAATGGCCTTCTTCAGCCTGTCGTGGTCCTCATTTTCCCTTTTCCTCTTCAAGACCTTGCCTTCCGAAGACCTTGCTCTCGGCCTCCCCTTGGTTCGCACAGGCATACTGTGGTTTGTTGCTGCTGCTGCTTCTCCTTGCGGCCTGAAGAGTCCCAATACCAGGAAATTTTTACCAGAAGAGGGCGATGCGATGGTTACTGTACCGTACTGGTAGTGAGAAATAGTGTACAGTAGGCCTGGAAACTTTTTGCGGCAGGCACGATAAGATCTTCTTGTCGCTAGCACGCATCCCTGGGAACACCCCCACCCGTGAAACTCCACAGCAGGGGGCATTTGTCAGTCTGGCACCCACTGGACTTGGCCCTCCCCCCCCCCCCAACCTTCTTTTATTTTTTATTTTTTATTTTCAAATTTTACATGCTCCCCTCCCCTCCCCTCCCCCCCAAGTTCTATATTATTGGTGCTAAGACTACTATTTGCCGCCCGGCGGTCTGCTTTTCTGATTGTCTCTCATTCATTATTCTCCTTTTTCCTGTGGCGAAATCTCTGTTGTAACGGAGGATTTCTACCCAACTTCATATGTAGCCCCCTCGGCCACCGTCTACATTGCAAGTGTCCCCGTCCTGGAGCCCTGGGAGGACCGTAGTCATGGCGCCGCAGCAAGAAACCTGCTTGGGCTACGGGGCATCGTCTCTCGCCACGTTCCACCTGTGCAAACCAGGTCTTTCTTATCTGTACTGTATTTTTATTTTTATTTTTATTTTTATTTTTCTTATATATGAGGTCTTCGGCAACACAGACAGGCATCTCGTTCAGGGAGGTCCCAGGGCAGTGGTAATCCTACCATAGCGCCTGGCGTGCCTGGGCCCCCCCCAATGACGGGCCACCTGGTGTGGGCCCCTGACCGTGACCCTGTCCCCTCCCACGCCGCCGATCCCCCGCCGCAGCCGCAGGCCGCAGCCGAGGACCGCAGAGCCCAGCGTGCCCTCAGTTTATTACTCCAGCTGGGTACTTTGGTTACCCCCGTAGCCGCAGGCCGGCTTTCTGACCGCATGCATGTGTCCCGGTAGCGTCAGCACAAGGACCATCCGGCTCGCCCTCCTCCTCCTCCTCCTCCTCCTTCTCCCCCCACGAACCTCCCGTCCCGCCAGACCTCGAGGACAAGCCTTCGCCCCCGTCCATGGCTGAGCTACCAAACAGAGCGATATAACAACAACCACGCGATGCTGCTGCAGGGCCACCACCATCAAGACAACGGCACGGCTGCCGCCAACGGCGGGGTCAACGGCGACAGGGCTGCCGCCGCCGCTTCCCCTTCCCTGCGGCAGGTCTGCCTCGAGCTGCAGGACAAGGTGGAGGCGTTCCTGGCCGAGGACGTCGAGACGAAGCTGCTGAGGAACGTCCAGGCCCGGGTCAGGGAGGCCGTCGGCGTCATCGACGAGGCCCTGGAGAAGTACAGGTCGGTGATCCATCTATGCGCGCGCCCCGCCGTTGGCCACCCTGCTATATAACGTGTATCCGCGATCCCCCTGGCGCGCTGGCTTACACATGCGTCGGCACAGTCTCGAGGAGCTCTCCCTCTCCTACAACGGCGGCAAGGACTGTCTCGTCCTCCTCGTCCTGATCCTCGCCTGCCTCCCCCGGCATTTCGAACCGAACCTCCCTGCCCCCGCCAACACCACCCACACCGCGACGACGCCCTCGCCCAACCCCGTCCCGCCCCTTCTCAACGGGGCCCCCCAGCACTCCCACCCGCCGACCAACACGCCCCTCTCCGCGACGCCGCGCGCCTCCACCCCGACCCCCTTCCCGACGGCCCTGCAGTCCGTGTACATCGTCTCGCGCCACCCCTTCGCCGAGGTCGACGACTTCGTCGAGGGCTCCGCCCGCGCGTACCACCTCGACCTGTGCCGCTACGGCCTGCCCATGCGCGCCGCCCTCGAGGCCTACCTCGCCGAGAGGCCGAGGCTGCGCGCCATCTTCGTCGGCACGAGGCGGACGGACCCCCACGGCGCCGACCTGCGCCACTTTGACCCCACCGACGAGGGGTGGCCGGCCTTCGTGAGGGTCCATCCCGTCATCGACTGGCACTATGCCGAGATCTGGGCGGTGAGTCTGCCCATGTTTCCTGTGTACCTCGTACAAGGCAAATTCTGGTGGTGGTGGTGGGGGAGGGAGATGAGGTCAAATGAGACGGCACGGCACGGCACGGCAGCCTCGGGCTTTGAGCGGACGCAAGGCCTGGCTCATGTGCCGTGGTGAGGATAAGGGACATGAGACACGGATGGCTAACGGCATCGTAGTTCATACGGCACCTGGGCATCCCATACCTCTCCCTCTACGACCGCGGCTACACATCCCTCGGCGGCACGGAAGACACGCACCCCAACCCGCAGCTGAGAAAGGACGGCGGGTCCGAGGGCTTCAGGCCCGCGTACGAGTTAACGGCAGACGACGAGGAGAGACTGGGTCGCGACCATTGATCCTGTAGAATGGGATAAGCAATTTCCCGTGGGGGGACTGGAGTTCTGGAGATCATGTTGTGGTTACACTTTGCCCATAAACTTTGGACCATATCATAGAGCGATGCATATTCAACAATGTCAAGAGATTTTTCTGGACCGGGGTGGGGTGGCCCTTCTCGCGCTCGTGTCTCAAACAGGTATATGATGAAGAACGTGATGACGGGGTCTAGTACGCCTCAAAAGACGACATGGAGGTGCGACGTCACGGGCATCCCGCGTCCAGGAAGACACCACACAGGAAATTACCCGCATGTCCGCCCATCGACGGGACGTTTTTAAAAAAAAAAAAACAGGCAATGTGAAGAATGGTCATGAATGTTCACCCGATCTGATCCAGGGCGGCCGGGTTATCTACAATGTACAAAGTATGCTGGGTATCTCCGACAACGCCAACGCTATCCACTATGATTTTTAAATGCATGCAGCAGTCAGTCAAACGATCTCCTGCCAGTTCTGATCCAGGAAACCCCCCTCTTCCTTCACTCGAGTGCGCCTGGACCTCGGTCCCTACCCTCGTCGCCAAACAGTCGTAGGCGGTAGAAGCATGTGTGATCCTTGGCGCCATAGTTCGTCTTCGCGCGCACCAGAACCTGTTGTGTCTGGGCATCCATATTCAGCAGCTCCTCTGGTAACCTGAAAATCTGACTCTCGCCCTTGGTTATGCCGTTGTCGTACTGGAACTCGCCAATCTTGACGAATCCGCGCTGGCGGAGACGGCTGCTATCCGGCCCCCCCAGGTTGGCCCAGCGCCGACCGCTCCAATCTTGGAGCGTCCGACTGCGCTTGTCGGTCGGCGCGTGGATCCACACCTCGATATCCTTGGGCATGGACTCGGGGTCGAAACTGGCGGTGGGGGTGATGTGCTCGACCACGAGGTGCTGGGGGATGACTGTATCGGCCGTCATGATGGACAGGTCGGCCGCGTGGGTGATGTTCTTAGCATCCCCAACCCCAGCGCACCAACATTCGCCGTCCTCCTCCCACTTATCAAGGGCCGTGGCTGGGGGGAACGAGACTCCGGCATTCCTGCCGCCTTCGCGAAACGTTGGCTCCTGCTTCCCGCGCGGGAACAAGCGCCAGCCTCGGAACCCCACCTCGTTCTCCGCTGCAGTCATCTTAGTGCCCCAGTCGTAGGAGCTCGAGGTCAAGCCGGCGTCGACGACAGCTCCCCGAAGGGTGCTAAAGAAGTTCTTGCGTCGGAGGAGGCCACTGTCCAGGCTCGCCTTGATGTGGCCCTTGGCAACGCTTTCAAGCTGCGCGTCCGCTATGCTTCGCTGGACGACTGCATCAACCATCGCCTTGACCTGTGTGTGGCTCATGCCAGTTGGAATCCCGGCGGCAGCCTTCGCCTTCTCTGCGATGTCAAGGGCTTCGTCAAGCCTGTCCTGCATCGCTTCCATCTCTGCTCTTATCTGAGCGGCATACTGGTTTGATTGGTGCTGGATCTCTTGGATGAAGTTCTCCTTCGTGATGACTCGTTCCTCGAGGCCGAGGTCTTTAAGCCTCTGGGCAATGATCTTCTCAACATCGCCGTACAAGTCCTGCCAATGAGAGCTCGGGGCCTCCTTCACGTCTCCCCGTGCCCGCCTGATCGCCTCCTCGTTCTCCCTCAGCCAGTCTGCCCACGTCTGTGACACGGTCTGATCCACGTAGTCCATGATATCGCTGCTGAGGGCTAGCTCACCATCGCTGGCCGCCGGCTGATCGGAGATGAGTAGGTCCTCAGCCTGAAAGCGCTGCATAATAGCATCCCAATGAGGGTCTGAGATCGTATAGGAGCCATCATGCGACTTCTCGAGGGTCAAGAGAGAGTGCATAAGGCCGCCTTGCTTCATCTCTTCGTTCATCGCGTGCCAAAATGCGTCATCCACGGTCCATTTGTCCGATATCCTGTCCACCTTGATGGCGATGAGCTCAGGTAGAATTCTCCGCATCTGACCCACAGCACCTGCGAGGAAGTCAAGGCGGATAGAATTGTGTTCGTGGTTGATCTCGGCCCACCGCAGCTGGTTTCGAAAGTCGGCATAATCTAAGTTCCCGGTGAGCACCGCAAAAGGGTGCAGGACAATCCATGGTATGATCTGCGCGATATTTTGGCGCCAGTAAGCAGCACCGTACAGGGTGTAATTTTTGCCGACGCTGATGCCTTCCCACGTGTACGCAGGCACCAGAACCTCCAGAAGGATGAGAGCAAGCCAGCAAAGAAGAATGAGTAGACCCCAGGCTTGCAATGCCGTCCGCAGCCAACGAGGCCATCTACTGACTCGGAAGAGGTCCAGAAACTGGTGTACAGCCCAGGAAAACAAGTTCTGTTCCTCGATCACCGCCCCGTCGCCTATACCTGGGCCATCAGTTGCGGGCAGAGTTGGGCCGGCCGGACCATGGCTCGCAGCTGGCTGAGTGGCAGCTGTGCCGGAATTGTCACGGCTAGCTTGTTGAGAAGACGAAGCGCATGAGGTACCAGAACCATTGGCGCCGTTGATTGGCTGCTTGAAACTTCCATTCGTAAAAGAGTTCGGCAGAATGCCACTGTATGGAGCGTTTCCGCCGCGAGGCTGGCTAGTGTCGAGGTGGCCAGGGCGAGGCAGCCGCAGACCGCCGGATCTGGCGTCTTGAACAGGGTTAGGACGGCTGGATTGTGGCCCGCGAGGGTCACGCCTTGGTTGAGTCGATTGCCCCTGGGGCCGCTCTTGATCGCTCGCCTCGCTCGTATCGCTACCCTCGCTTGATCCGCCTCGATCGCTGACAGACAGTGGCCGAGGGCCTCGAGCTGCACGGGCCCGACGCATACGATCGCTAAGATCGGGCGAGGCAGCGCTAACAGAGCCCTTCCTAGTGGGCAGGCCACGAGGAGTGGGATTCAAAAGAGGGTCCTCCTCATCATCTTCGTCGATGGAGTCCGACACGGGGGCAGGCACTCGAGCTTTCGTGCTCGCACCTTGCCTGCCTGGAGATGGCGGGGCGCCATCACTCCAGGCCACGGAGGTTCTGGCAGCAAGACGGACTGAGGATCGGGTGACCGGAGACTGTCGCGAGTGGCCTGGATTAGTGGCTCGCTGCGGCCGGGGCGTGGCAACATCCGCACCATCATAGATCTGGCTCTCCTCAACGAAGCTTCTCTGCGACATCGCATCGGACTGAGGCGGCTCCGAGCCAACGCGCCCTTGAAAAGACAGGCCGATATCGAATGGGTTGCGAGGCTGGACGGAATTGGCCCTGCGGCCTTGAGTTTCCTCTGTGGGATCTATTTAGTAAAAAATAAAAATAAAAATAAAAATAAAAAGGGCGTGAGTGACTGAGGTGTTAGAAGGGAGGATGAGCGAGATCAGGATGAGTGAAAGACGGTCTGATGAGGCTTACGTTGTGCGGGACGGGGTGGAGGCGGCATAGCTCGGGCATCGCCGCCGCCGTCATGGGCGCTGGCATCGTCGTCGCGACCAGGCGTGTGAGAAGCAATCGGCCAGAGGTCCTCGTCATTCGCGGCCTGAATATTCTCCAGAACGGCGCCGACGGCGCCCCCAGCGGATCCCCCACTCACATTGCGCGATGAGTTCAGGACCGGGGGCGAGCCATACGAGCTGCTGAACCTACTGGGAGCTGGTGCCCGCTGCGATCTCATCGTGGGATCAAGGACAGGGGTCGCCTCGCGCGTGCCGTCGAGGCTCGAGGGACCAGGCGTGCCGCGAGCTCGCGATGCAGCTCGCGCACCACCGCGGGTGCCACCACGGGCTCGCTTAGGTGGCATGCTGAATTGTTCGTTATGAGCAACCCCAAGCTCGGTGAGTGTGAGGCTGAGTGGGGAGCGTTGCTGGTTGTGTCGCGGTCAGTACCGGCACGTGACGTTGTCGCGTTGCTGTCTGGTAACATGGAGATGCCTGAGAGGCGGATCTGAGTGGGGTTGCAAGGGTACTGGAAACTGAGATTCTGGGGTCTACAGAGATCGAAAGACGTTTTTTTTGAATATCAAACAGACGGAGGAACGAGGGATTGTGACCGTTCAGTTGAAGGTCGTGGCGCGTCTGTATGGAAAAGGCTTCAAAGGCAGATGGGGGAGAGATTGGGCGTGGTTGAGGAAAGTGGGTCTCATTGCAGGGGTGGTTGCTGGGTGTAGGTGCAGAGGGTTAGGGTCACCTACGAGATCTCCTCAGGCAATCTGATCGCGGATGGGGACGGGGGGTGGTGAGTTGACAAGTCGCAGAAGAGCTGATGTATCTGGCGTTTCCCGAAGTCGATGGAAGAGAGGCGGAGGTTTACCGAAGGGAGAGGTTGGCCAGGCTGTTGGCACTGCAGAGCTTCGTCTGCAACTTCGGTCCACTATGTAGCTGTAAGATTGAGGAGTGGTCTCACTGAAGGCGTATTATGAGCAGGGAGAATGAAGTCCGAGTCGAGTCCATTGATAAACAATAGGAGGGCGTCTTCCCAGACATCTCATTGTACGTACCAGCCTGCCGGGCCGTGAGAAGATGCGGCGCTTGAAAGGCAGAATTAAGATCGGGTCCCCGGGGGGGTGGGGGTTTAATGAGAATTCAGTCAACTGCCAATATCAGCAAGAAATAGCATTGGGGTAGAAAGAAAATCGAAAGTCCAGATTACGCATGTAAAACGAGAGATAACGCCGGTTCTGTGAAAGAAGTGTAGGGAATTGAGTAGACGTGCCTAGATGCGCCTTGGCTCTTGTTCAAGATCATTTCTTAAGAACCCCTGTCTTCGCCGGTTCCGTCAAACAATTGACAATCGTCTGCTGGTCTTTTTGCACATCACAAAGGCCAGGAACATTAAATGTGGTGTTGTAGAATTTCTAACCGTTTCCGCTCAACGCCTGGGCAACAAAGGCAGCCTTTGCGCTAGGACGAGTCTCTCAATGGCGCTGCGGCGGCCTGATTGACCAATGGCGTGTTATTCTGGACCGAACAAGGGCTGTTCCTGTACCAGACGACCATCTCTCGTACAATGGGTCACTTGATAAATATTTATTGTTTCGAAAGCGCCCCTCCCTCCCCCCCCCAAAAAAAACTTATCTCAGAAATACTTCTTGCTCCGTTCTTACTAGGGGGAGACCGTCGAGGTCGCTTGTTCAAAAAGGAAGTGTGGCAGATGACGATCATGCAAGTACGGCCATGATGATCAGTTCTCTGCTATGTCGGTTATATGCATTTGATTAAGCTCCAGAGTTTCTGCAATGGTATCAGGTTTATCGCTGTGAATATAATGCCAAATTGGATTTCTGATCTGTCCAGAATGACCGCTAGATTGTCCACACATGTCCATGGTTGTATGTGGGTGGAATCAAGGCGCAGGTCAGGTGTTCCAGCTGCGGCCTGTTACACGATCTCCTAGATGATCATCATCCCCGTGCGACCCAACGTCCTGTTGATAGCTATCGCATCTTCCAACAGCGACGGCAATTGTGTCCTACTAGATCGTCTCTGTTTGTGCTCTGAAGGAGACCTAGGGCCCGCTGCTCACCCCTTGAGCACCTTGAGCAGGTCTGTGTTGCCGGAAAAATGAATATCTGGCTCGACGATATGCAGGACGCAGAGCCTGTCTCCTGGGTGTAGGTAGCGCTGGCCACATCAGGAGACACGGCCAGGTCCCCGGGATCATAATCTCCCCCCCTCCCCACCCCCAACTTGTACAAAGCTTGATCGCTCATCGCGCGGGATCTGCGTCAGACGGGGTCTTTGCGAGATCCCGAGGTGGAGGCGAGGCTGCGTCCACAGCAAGGGAGATTGAACCTGGGTTGCGATGAAGGCCTGTTAGAAGACTGAAGTGAAAGTTCTGCGTTTGAGGTTGTCTAGTCGAGTTTGACGATCTATAAGCCGGACTTTTTTTTTTATTAAACCCCCCCCCCCCCAACTTTTAAACAAAAAAAAAATTAATTTCTTCTTTGTGCTCAGAGTCAGCCCTGAGATCGGCCCCAGGTAACATGCACACTGAAAGACTCGTAGAGTAGGCATTCGCTCACGTTGACGTGTTTGTTGGCCAGGATGTGACGTGAATCCGCCAAGACCTTTCCTGCACTACCCTCCCCTGATGGTCATATAGTGTGCACGGGCTCAGATCACCATCTGATACTCAGCTCTTGGGTATGGGCACATGGGCCTCTGTTTATCATGACAGCGGATTTTTACAATACGCCTTCTATCGTGGTACGCATTGGGAATATCAAATCTCATCTACATCATTGCGAGAGAACTCTATCAGTGGCTCGGTGATGCACCATGCATGCCCTTCATCCGCAGAATCAGTTTTGCTGGCAGGAGGTGAACGCCGCTCATCCTCAATGCATTCTCATCTTTTCCATCTTCTGGGCAGAACCCTGGATCTTCCCCCGCCCCGCCCCGCCACCCCCCCCCTCTTTCGGGTTCAGCCAGATAGATGGCTTTTAGGACGCTTATTTCTTCTTGAGCGCCTCCAGCATCTCAGCCGGGGGATCCTGGCGGTAGCCCTTGGGGTTATTGCTGACCCACCGCCACAGGTCGGCGCAGGCGTCCTCCATCTTGAGCTCCGTCTTCCAGTTCAGCTCCTTGTTGGCCAGGCTCGGGTTGGCGGTGAGGTCGAGGACGTCGCCCTGCCGGCGCTCGACGACCTGGTAGGGCAGGTCGCGGCCCACGACGGAGCTGAAGGCCTTGATCATCTCGAACACGGTGCTGCCGCGGCCCGAGCCCAGGTTCCACGCCTTGACGCCGGGCTTGTGCTCGCGCAGGTAGTTCAGCGCCACCAGGTGGCCCTTGGCCAGGTCGCACACGTGGATGTAGTCGCGGATGGCGGTGCCGTCGCGCGAGGGGTAGTCCTCGCCGAAGACGAGCAGCTTCTCGCGCTGGCCGGTGGCGACCTGGCCGAGCAGGGGGAGCAGGTTGTAGGGCACGCCCTGGGGGTCCTCGCCCATGATGCCGGTCGGGTGGGCGCCGCAGGGGTTGAAGTAGCGCAGGTTCGCGCCGTTCCACTGCTCAAAGGGCTTGCCCGCCTTCTTCAGGACGGTGCGCTGGGCGGTGACGTGGTCCTCAATGACGTTCTCGATCATGGACTTGGTCCGGCCGTAGGTGTTGGTGGGGCCGATCGGGCAGTGCTCCGGGATGGGGATCATGTTGGGGAAGCGGGTGGCATCGCCGTAGACGGTGGCCGAGGACGAGAAGACGATGTTGGTGACGTTGTTCTCGGTCATGGAGCGCAGCAGGGAGATGCTGCCGCCGACATTGACGCGGTAGTACTCGAGTGGGATCTCGGCAGACTCGCCGACAGCCTGCGCCAGGTCGGTCAGCCCGGTGCATTTCCTTCGCCATCATCACCTCACCACTACCACCACCACCACCACCATCACCACCTGGGGTCACTGCTACAGGATGCGCCACTTGCCTTGAGCGCCGCGAAGTGGATGACACTGTCGATGGCCGGGTTCTCCTGGAAGATCTTGTCGAGGGCGGGCTTGTCCGTGACGTCCGCCTTGTAGAACTTGGGCCGCTTGCCGCAGATGAGCTCGATACGGTCCAGGGCCACCTCGGAGGAGTTGTAGAGGTTATCGACAATCACCACCTCGTAGCCATTCTCGAGGAGCGCCAGGGAGGTGAAGGAGCCGATATAGCCGGTGCCACTGCATGTCCGCGTTAGCCCTCGGGGGTCCCTGGAAAGAGGGCGCCGTCGCCGATCTGTCCTGTGCAGCAGCCTCGTTCGAGGTGTTCGAGGTCGGGAGGACGAGGCAGAGCAGAGGCGGGTGGGGTTAGGTTCTCACCCGGTAACGAGGACAGTTCCAACGGGCGCCATGACGTAATATGGGCTCTTTCGAAAGCTTCAAGAGGTCGTGGTTGACGGCGCGGACAGCGAGGGTCTCTTGGACGACGGCTGCAGCAGGAGGGGACGAAGGTGTCAGGAGGGAGGGGGGAGGAGGGCAGGTCTGCTGAGCGGTATTGCGGTGAGGCAACACAAAAGAGGTTTTGGCGGAGGGAAATGAGCAGCGATCGACGCGCAGTTCTGGCCGTACCAAATTACGAGCTGCGGCCTCCCTTGCACGCTTGCTGCCGCAGCTTGCTCTGGCGTGCGGCGCCTCAGACCAACCGCGGCGTGCCCCTCGTCCGCCCCTCGCCCGCCCCACCAGGCAAAATCAGGGATTGAGACACTGATCCTGCTACAGAAACATGGGTCCATGGTCTATCCTGCCATACTGTGGCCGGCGGGACATCCTCAACGGCCCCGCGGGGGCTGTCTCACCTAGAATAGCATCATCTGCCGCTGTGCCACATGCCTGGGACATCCCGCCTGCCCTGTACACCACTGCACTCGACAGCAATGCAGCTTCATAAACCGGATCAATCATCTCGTCCACAGGCTTTTATCAAACCCCGCCGGTTCCGCCGGCGGACACGGACTGAGACATGCAAGGCAGATCATCCCACAATCAGGACGGAACAAGACCGTCCAGGCCCTCTGATTCATGTTGAGAGATGGTATGTATAACAAGACCAACCCGCTCCTAGATGACCATACCCGCCCCTCCTCTACCCGCAACTCCTTATAGATCCTACGCCAAGGAAATTCGTCGACATGCCGTCCCGGGCCCGTGTCCATAGGGGTTTTTCCCTCCAGGGGCCATCAGTCCAGCTCCCCCGAGACGTATCCAATCTGCTGCCGCTGCGGCATCCCAAGCTGCGCCAGGTATTCGGCCGCCTGTTTCCTGCTGTCGATGAGCTTGCGTTCCTGCGTCATCCTGCCCCGGATCCTGTGATCCTGCTCCTCCTCGAACGCGTTGATGTCCTCCCTCTCCGCCTGGCGGGCTGCGATCATCTGCCGCGCCTGCCCGATGCGCTCTTGGCCCAGCTGGCCCTCGTACGCCAGGAGCAGCTGCTGTTTCTTCTCCTCCGCGTCGAGCTCCGTCTCGGCGAGCAGCCGCCTGCGCTCCACCTCGGCCTGTGTGAGCGATGACTGGTGGTCCAGGGCCGCGGCGCGCTCGGCTCGCTGGCGTCGCACGGCCTCGCTGAACAGCTGTTCTTCGAGGCGCGCTTTCTCCCGGACCCCCTCGAGCTCGGTGAGCTGCTTCTGCCGGGACCGCTCGTCCTCGAGCTGCGCGCGCTGCGCGAATATCTGGCTGTGGATGTCGGCGACCTCCTTGGTGCGTGCCAGGGCGCGCGTGTGGTCCTCTGCCTCCAGCTGTATCCGCTCCAGACGCGCCTTCCGCTCGCGTTCCGCGCGGACAATGTCACCGGGCAGGCCGATGGCGCCCTCGGGCTGCGGTCCTTCGTCGGCAAAATATATGTCATGGGCCCTGTTGGCCTTGAGGAGCGTGTGCAGCTGTTCGCTTGTGTCGCTTTGTGGCAGGATACGCTTGGCGTATTGTGTCGGCGAGTATGTATGCGCGCCATCCGTGTAGAGATTCCACTGTTGATTGATGTGCTTCCACATGCCGACTTTCAGGAGCGCCTTCGTCGTCGGAACCGGGTCAGCCGATTCCATGGCAAGAAGCAAGACCGACTTGCCGCCTGAGAGCAGGCCGACGTCTGTGCCCTGCTTCATCAGATACGCCATTGCCTTCTCCATGGTCTTCTCTTGCGCCGCGGTCAGGGCACCCGCGTCGGCGGCGTGGAGACATAGCTCACCCAGCGCCGTTCTGCCGCGGTGAAGAGGACTAGGAAAATCGACGTCGTGCCCGAAGTCCACCAGCACTTGCATCGCCTGCATGTTCAGGTCTCTTGCAGCGTTGTGCAGTGACCCGTCGTTCTGTGAGGGGTCGGCTGCGAGGATGTTGGACATCATCATGGTGCCCACATCCCCACCAATTTGTGTAGTCAGCGTCAGTGGTGTGTTTCCTGTCACGTCAGTAACGTCCACTTCGGCGCCAGCCAGTACGAGCTGTTTAACCATGTCCTGACGCTTCTCCCTGATCGCCAACATAAGTGGAGTCGTCTTGGAGAGTGGTGTTTCGAAGTTGACCCTAGCGCCCCTCTCGATTAGCATCGCGATGATGCCACTGCTCACTCTCTTCTGGGACTGCAAGAGACACCATGTCAACAGGTTAACCTGCTCTTCCTCCTGAATCCCGTCGAGTATCCGTACACTGCCCATTTGATCATGGAAGTAGCCAGCATCAAGGAGTGCCTGCGCAATTTTTGTTGAGCGAGGGTAACGGGAGAGTGCCTTGAAAATGACTGGCTCAGATTCTGGATGCGAGAACATCGGATCCAGCCGTACCTCTCCGTCTCGATGATCTGTGAACAGCGTGACGAAACCGAGGGCCTCGTTCTCTGAGAGGTCGTGGTCGAACACGTATGGGAAAGCCATAGACAAAGTCTCTGTGTTCGGCCCCTGCTGCAGCATCTGTTGAACAAGTTGGGTGTTGCCGGTCTTCGTGGCCTTTACGAGCGCCTCGCCCTGACCTTGGTTGACGTCTGCATTGTATTGAATCAAGAGGCCGACGAATTGCCGTGCGATACCGTCCTTGTCAGTGCCCAGGTAGTCGAGTGACGTGCTGAGTGCACGGCACAGCGCCTCCCCTTGAGCGCCTTTCTCCACGAGACGCTGTGCGACTTCAAGGCCAGGTTTCGAGAGCCAGGCGTCCACCGCCGCCGGGATGAAGGTCTCTCGCATAGTCCAAGAAATATCTTCTGCAGAGATCTCGCGTTTCAGGAACAGATCCAGAGAATCGAGGTTCTGCCTCTGGGCGGCATCGACCAGACTCTTGCAGCCGAGCGCTGTCGGTGAGGCACCCTTATCCAGGAAGAGCTTGATGAGATCGATGCTCGACTCTTCCTCGTTGACGACTTTGTTCAAAGCCACGTGGACGTCATCAGAGACCGGCAGGCCAGCTTCAAACAGCCACTGGACAACTTGATACCTCGGCGCGGGGCTCAGCTTCGAGCTAGCCTTCAACGAGTGGATGAGTGTTCTCGGCGATGGCTTTTTTTGCTTGCCGCCCGCTGATGAAACGGCGAGCATCAGCTTGAGGATGTCCAAGAATGCACAGCATGTAGCGTTGTAGACCGCTTCTCCACTGTTGTAGTCCGTGGAGGCGCCGAAGTGCAGAAGCAGCCGGACGAGGTCGAGTGCATCATCCCCATATCTCGCAGCGGACACGAGCTGCGCGTCGACGACCTCGCCAGTGACCCCCTTGTCAAGCAGCAGCCGATACACGTTGACCCTATGCTTCAGGTCACTGACCTCCGTCGCGGCTTGAAAACCTCGCTCCAGCGTCCCCTTAGCAACGACTGATCTGGTAGATAGGAGCATATTGAGAACGTCGGGTGATCCAGTTCGACAGGATTCGATCACGGCCTGGCCTTCCCGGTGATCTACACTAGCACCGTGATTCAGCAGCAGCGCTACAAGCGCCAGATCACCCGTGCCAGCGCCAACCAGCAGAGCGTCAGAGACGACTGGACCCGATGCGCCTGTGTTAAGAAGCAACTCGCAGATGGACCTCCGATTACCATGCTCGCCAATCTTGATGGCCTCAGCGAACGTCTCATTGAGTCTGGTGGCTGAGTGTCGCCTCGATCTCGTCAAGAGCTCCACAAGGTCAGTATTGCCTCTCCTCACCGCTGCCAGCAAAGCCTCGCCATCACTGATGTCAGCTTTTGCGACAAGTCGATTGATCAGCGCGAAGTCCGCAGGATATGCTTCAACTGCGTGAGTCAGTGCTCGATTCGCCTCAGCAGCAGGAGCACCAGCATCCAGTAGCCTCGCCGTGAACGTCAGCCGGTCGGTCTGGTCCTGAATATTCATTGCAAACCGCATAGCAGCTCCTAATGATGCAGTGTTGGGCTTGGCGGCGAAGAGCACATCGGTTATGACCGAGTCCGCTTGACCCACGGCACAGCACAGAGCGGCAGCCTGGTTCGCATTCACGTCTATACCTGCATCCAACAGGGTTTTCAGCACCACCAGCGTCCGCCTTCCAGGCGGACACCGCAGGATCGCGTTGACTTCGGTGAGGAGGAGTCTATTCAAGGTTTCCTTGTGTTTTGTGCACCTGAGTATCGACTCAAGTTTGACGGCTTTCTCATTTGTCGACGGTACATCGTCCATAGCCTGTACTGCCATGTCCATCGTCTCAGCGTTCGGCTTTCCAGCCCGGAGCACGAGATCGAGGACTCGGGGGTCTCGATTTCGAACGGCTACATGTGGTATCGTCAGCATTTGGTTCACCGCGGTTGGGTATCCGGCCTCGCACGTACCAAGCACAAGGGGGTCGCCTATGTTGACGTTGACATCGGCCTTTCCCAGGTCTAGGAGCCCCGACAGCAGCTTCAAGTCTGTTGGCTGCTCCTGCAGGACTCTGCTCATGGACTCATCAACTACCTGTGAGGCTATACCCATACGCGCCTGCAGGAGCAGTTTCACCATCGGTGTCCGCCTAGGATCGTTGGCGGCCATGGCCTTCTTGAGCGCGATTGTGGCATTTCGAGGATTCAGAGGTGTCTTTCTCAAAAGCACCTGAAGAAGATTGGCGTCAAGATGTTCGATGGCTGATAGTACCGGAGCCCCATCGTTGGCGTTGACGTCCTCGTCGTGACTGAGCAGAAGCCCGATCAAGCACTCATCTCTCCTCGGTGGGCGTTCATCAATGGCGTGTTGCAAGGCGTTGTGAACACATGGGCCCGAGACCCCGGCATCGAGGAAAGAGTTCGTCAAACGATACCTCTGTGGCGGGTCGAGGTGGCTGATGCTTGGGAAAATCTGGGCAAGCGTTTCGAGACTCGGCTTTGCTGCGAGGATGAATTCGGCCATGCCAAGGTTGCCCGTACTGACGGCTATTGACAGTGCCAACCCCCCCTTGTGATTCACATCGGCCGTGGCATGGTGCTCGAAGACCATGCTTCGTGGGCCCCGCCTCAGGTCGTGACTTCCGCTAGGCTGCAGCTTGCCACTTCCGGGGAAGTGCGGCGTGAGAAGAAGCTTGACACACTCGAGATCCTGGGCCTCGACGGCATCGATCAAGGCGTCACTCAGTTGCGGCCCCTTTGCCCCTTTCCGTAGCAGGAGGCTGAGCAGTTCCCGCCTGTCACCTGGGCTTGTGCGCTTCGGTATATCAGGGATCAGCTCTGCAGCGAGACTTGGGTTCAGGGCGGCCTCGTTGCCCAACAGCAATACGACCAAGCTCGTGTTGCCATTCTGAACAGCATTCCTCACGACCAGAGCACGCTCGTACTCGATGGACGCGCCGGCCCTGATGAGGAGGTCGATCATCTCGTAGAATTCCGTCTCACAAGCCTTCACAAGTGCTTCCGACATGACATCCCCTTCTGCACCAGCGAGGAGCAAGATATCCGCGAGTCTCGTCTTTTCTGTCGGTATAATATTAGCATGCTCAAAGACCAGCGCAAAAGCGTCGTTGATACATCGCTTGGCTGGTGGTTTGCTGCCGGTGAGGATGGCCAGTGCGATGTCGACCCGGCACATGGTGATTGCCACCTTCAGGGCCTCGGCTTCATTATAGCTCCCGTCCGCAACAGATCTACTCAACCGCACAACTGTGTCGGCATGCCCCTTCTTCGCAGCACAAACCATGGCCCCTGAGATCCATTCCGGGGGTGGTCTTCCGTCTGACCGAAGGAGCAAGCCCACCAGCTCAGCCTGTTCACCATTAATGCACAGCTGCTGAAACTGGAACCGCCCCTCGGCTGTTGACGACAGGTTGGCCCCGTACGATAGCAGGATCTCGGTCATCCTGAGGCTGCCCTTGGTCAAGGCTAGGGGCAGTGCTGAGTCGATGCTCACGGTGTCTGCGTACGGAACGAGGACCGCGACCATATCCTCTTGGCCGCTTTCAACAGCCTTCTGAAGTATCCGGCTCTGGGTCTGGACGAGATCGGCCATGCTCCTGCGTTTGAGATTGAACGAAGTCCTTGGCTTGGCGTTGGGATTGTTGATATCGCCTCCCGCCAGGCGCAGCTTGTGAATCAGAGCCTCCGCCACCCCGGGCGATCCCTGGTTCGTGACGTGGGCATCGAGCCCGTCGAAGATCTCCTTGCTGGTGAAGCTGTCCTTGCGTGAGATGGAGAAGGACCGCTTCTTGAGGAGGCCGCCTCCCCCGCCGGTGTCGTTCTGTCTCTGGCCATTGGCGAGCCGCCTGCGCTTGAGCAGCTCGTCTGCGTGAAACTCATCATCGGCGTTCTTGAAGTTAGCTGTAAGTGGCGTGGGTGTCGTGGATGGCCTAGAGAGCGGGGTGGGCTGCGGTGGTTCTTCGACACCGCATTCCTCCGCCATGCGTCGTAGGCGCCATAGGCGCTCGTCGGGGCTACCCGGGGAGAGTGCCATGGGCGCCAGCTCATCAGACGTCCACGAAGCGCTCTGTTGGTGCGAGGAAAGGCTGCCCTTCGAGGTCGGCAGGCCCCTCAGTTCTGCATCGGAAGGTCGCAGCAGTGTCGATTCACCGCACCAGACCACACAAGGCTGTACCCGTCTTCAACAGCAATGATGACCGGACCTGAAATGCCTAGCTGATCTTGAGATCCACAGGCAGCAGTCTTCACTTCCTGAAGCTCGTCCTTCGCCTCCCCATTAAGATTCGAGAACGACGGTGCGTTGCAGGTTGTCCTTCACCTCTGGGCTGCTGGCAGCCGTGGCGGAGGTATAGCAAACAAGCACAGCCTCCCTCTGTGGCGCCTATATCACCCCACAATTGGCCCAGTCGTCCAGGTTCGACGATTCGAATGTCACAGCCGGAGTAATACCAGAGGAGGTTATCTGCCTTCCAGCCAATCTTGTGAGCCTGATCCGGGTTCTTGCTTGCAGACGCCCAGACCGGTGCAGCCCTCGAGTCGATATGTAATAGGCTCCCTCCTGTATTTCCTGTGACACGGTTGGGGGTCCCGTGTCGTTATTGGCCACGTCTGTCGCCGTAGGCCGTAGGGAGCACCGCGAGGCAGCTCGTCCCCCAGCTGAACGTACTGGAAAGGGGAGGGGGGGGGGGGCTTTACGGTATCTTGTACATACTGTGCAGTCTGCCTTGGCACACCTGCGCTACTGTGCTAGGCTGTTACGCACCCTGGATTAAGGGATGATGGCGTGGCCAGTTGGCCACGTGAGGGGTTAATGCTTCTGCAGATTTGGCAACCCTAACCCTAGCTGAGATAACCTTGCTTCTATAAACTAGCTAGATCTTATAGCCAGTATTATATTTAATCAATTGTATTTAATTAAATACTATCCCATATAGTTTTTCAAGTCTTTGGTATAAAATTATATATTTAGTCTTTTGAATTAATTGTAAAATATACTTTTTTCTTTTGAAAAACTAGAAAAAAGGTAAATAAAAGCGGTTTTTGTAAACCTGTTGGTAAACTTACAGTGTGGTTGCAGACAATTGTATCGAGCAGGAAATATTCTTGAGATCTCATTTTTCTAGCGAGAAACAGTATCATGCATGTAGACTCCAGCGCGACTCTCCCAGGCGCTAATGGTCCTGCAGAAATCTAACCTGTTCTAGCAATAAGACCACCTAACTTACATATTTATATGGGGTAATTAGCATCTCGCTTCTCGAACCTGCATTGCGTTTCCTTTTCTTTACACTATGTATCTCTTAACGCGATTGAGATTAGAGACGGACCTACCAGCCGGGGTTGTTTAAGACCAGGTGCAAATGCCAAAGCTGCCTGACATCTAAAGCTCACTCTGACGTCTTTTTGACGGAGCTCGAGAGGATCGCGATCTGAAAGCACAGCCGAGCCAAAGAACCCTTCGGCATGGCGGCGCAGGCGGCGAATGGAATGACGCCCACCTCGAGGCGTCCGGTACGAACTGGCTGGCGAAAGATGTGAAGGACATTGACGCCTCTGCCCGTCAGCTTCTGGAGGGCTACGCCGGGATTCGGCCGGAAGAGGTCATGCCACATGTTTTGGCCCTCGTGCCGGGCCGACAGCTCGCGGGGCTTGACCTCGTCCCCGAGTTCAACGCCCTCGGCTACGACCTGTTCCGAGACGCGAGCAAGTTCGGCTTCGAGTTCTACGCGAGGGATGTGCTGGACGACGGTGCAGACTGGGCACCGCTCAGGGGCAGGTTTGACATATTGCACCTGGCATCCTTCCTTCACATCTGGGACTGGGCCGGCCAGATCAGGGCCGCGTCGCGCCTTGTCGAGTTTACCAAGCCCGGAGCACTCCTGGTCGGCAGTCAGCTGGGCAGTGGCGCCGGGGGGGGGGGGGTTCCCCAGCCTAGAGGGTGGCCAGACCAACTTTCGCCATAACGAGGCGACCTTCTGCAGGTTCTGGGACGAGGTGGGCGGGAAGACAGGGACTGTGTTCAGAGTGCAGGATACACGTTTCAGGTTGATGTCGGATGCTATCAGGCAGAACCTTGGACAGGCTTGGGCGGAGCCCACGATGGGAATTCTTGTTTTCGAGGTCGTAAGGGACTCGTGAAGTGCTGAGAGGCAGGCCCACAAGCACGATGCGCTGGGGAGCCCATCTATAATTACAACAAGAATACGTCCGGTCTATATATGTCTGAAGGGGTTCTATACTGTACAGGGCAAGGCATTCGCTCAGTCACGGGCCCAGGTTTTGGACCCGGGTTTCAGCCAGCATAGATTTTGATCCTAGAGCGCAGCGACGATGACAGCGGCCACCGGGCCCAAGAAAGCCGATCCTATTCTCTGAGCCAGAGCGGAACCTGCGCTCTCTGCTGTCGAGGCCGACGTAGACGATGTCGTCGATCCCGTCGGGGTACTAGTAGACCCTGAGCCGCTTGTGGTCGTGGCTTTTGGACTTCGAGGCCACGACGTCGTAAGTGCGTGCCAGCGACGATAGTAAGGTTCTCAGTAAACTCCTCGGCCTTGAACTATAGTCGGTTCGTGACATTGGACAGGCTCAACGGCACCGCATGATACTCAAAAGCCTCAGGGACGACACAGCCCGCCGGTTGCCGAAACAGCATCAAAGTGTACCTGTGGGTTCCCGGACTGTGGATCTGGCGCGACGAACGGTGGCCGGCGCCGCGGAACTGGACGTGACCTCGTTAGAAGCTGTTGCTGCCGACTGCTGTGACGTTCGACGTCGAGCAGGTGAAATTCCCCTGGAGTGTGTGAAGGGGCCGCCTGCGTTCCGACATCCCCAGACATGGCGTCCGGGTCAATCATGAGCGCGAAGGCCCAGAGGGCGGGTGCAACGTGCGTTGCTGAGAAGGGATGCATATCTACGAGACTGGTGTGGATGGGAACCAACGGGACCAACTGTAGCACTGACCAGTACTGTACCTCGGTCGCGATGCAGGCATAAGAAAAATACCAAATTCTGTTGATGCAATAGAAAGGGGCGCATTAGAACGAACAGCTCAGCCTTTGCAGCCCAAGGACCTGCCCAATGCTGCTGCTACAACTACATAACTTGCTTCGAAGTTTTCAATATAGTTGGGTGATGAAGAGGGAAAGCTGGTCTAGTACTGTCCCAAATAGGCTCGATAGTGATATAATCCTAACCTCTTGATACTATTAACCCCCCGCCCCCCCCCCCCCCCGATCAGACGTCTTCAGTTTTTCCTCCAGAAGGGCCGAAGGACCTTTTACTATGTTACCCAACACAGCCTGACCCGACCTGCCACAGCACCAACATGTAGAAAGGTACTAGTTAAAAGGGACACTGGCAAAGAGAGACAGAACGAGCATTCGAGACAAATATAGTCGACCCGGAGGGGCCACCGTTCAACTTTTGCAAAACTTAATAGAGTAAACCATCTGAACCTGATCGTGCCGTACCAACTCATGGCATCCATTGCCCCCAGTCCTTCCCTACCTTTTGGCTCCCAGTAAGCAACCATGCTCCGAAACACCCGTCCCTCCTCCCTCGACAAGATGCTGTGCCCCCCCCCCCCTTCCCCAGTATATACACAACCACATGATCGACTCGTAAACAGCCCAAGAAAATCCCTCCGTACGCCGCGCCGAAACTGAGAGCAGAGGTGGAGTCAAAGCCACGAAGCGCCTGATCATTTACCACCTCTCGTTCACCGTCCACCGCCTCTTCGGCGAGGACAAATCCCGTGGTATTTCATCCTCGATGGGCCTGGGGCTGCCCCAGAGCCCGCCGGCGCCGTGACCCAGCTGCGGCAGGGCGGCGGGGACGTCTCTGCGCTCCTCGTCGTGGTCCGCAGAAGCAGGGCAGCGCTCGGCGTTGGTGCGGGGGGATACCGCGCTATCGCCGCGATCCCTGCCGGCGCCGTAGCCGTTCGTGGTTCTTGGTGTCGACGGCGCGAGAGCTTCTTTTGTTGGCTCCTCGGGCTTGGTCATGCCGTTGCCCGTGCCCATGCCCGTGCCCGGCGCGGCGCACTCGAAGCTGCTGAAATTTGGGAGGAAGTTGTCGTCGTCCCCGTCGTCGTCGTCATCGTCATCTGGCGTATCCAGGTTATTGCGGAGTGGCGACCAGAGACCGCCGAATGCAGGAGTCTGCTTTGTAAACGACGTCACGCCACTGCCGACCGTGATGCCACCACCGCCCAGGCCGCTTGTGTTCAGCCCGATCCTGCCCGGGAACCGGGATGAAGATCCCGAGTCTCGTCTCATGCTGCCAAAGTTCCCCGCCGCCGAGGAGCTACGGCTGCCCAGGCCGTCTGTCGGGAACATGCCGCCACCGCCGCCGCCGCCGCCGCCGCCGCTGAGTGGCGAGGACGTATAGCTCGTGCTGCCCAGGCGCCCGCGGCTGGGAGGGCTCATCGGGGCCGTGATCGAGCCCGACCTGGAGGCCCGCGTGGGACCCAGGTGCTCACTGCTGGCGAACAGCTTCAGGTCGTAGTGCCTATGGATAGCAACCAGGCCTGAGGGATGTGAGACGGTGTTGTTGCTGCCCGATACGTCGCGGGCCGACCCGTCATCCTGGATCTCGCCGACGCCAGGCTTCCTCACGGCCTGCGTGAGCGACGCCAGGCCAACGTCCGTCAGGACAGGCTGGTGCGTGATGGCACCGATCAGGGCGTTGCAGCCGGCGCCGTGGGACACGATGACGACCACGGGCTCGACCTCGACGTCCTCATCGCCGACCATCACGTAGCTGCCGGCGACGCTATCGCGCCGTACCCTGGTCACCATCTGCGAGGGGTTCTCGGCCGTGGAGTACCAGTCCACCAGCTTCTGCAGGCCCTTCCGGAACCTCTGGTGCATATGCGTCCACTCCTCGCCCAGCGACCCCCCATCGCCCCAGTCCAGGGCCCCCCGCATCGAGTCCCACTGGTAGTCCACATCGCAGCAATGGTCCCTGGCGTGCGGGACGTAGCCGCTTGGTATCTCGGCGCTGTGGGAGATGGCATAGGCCGGCACGGGAGCAACATAAGCGCAGCCGGCCAGCAGGCGCGACTCCCCGTTGCTGGTAGCGCTTGTGACGCTGTCGCTCCTCCCCGCGCGCCGCAGGGCCTCCGCGAGGCTGGACACGTTCTCAGGGGTGCTGACCGGTGTCGTCGTCGGGGTGGGCACGGGCGCCCGGGGCTGGCCGGCGTTCTGGTTGTTATATGCGGCGAAATTGGGGTTGCTGCTGTAGTCCTCCCTGCGTAGCAGGTTCGCCTTTGCGCTGGCAAGCATCAGGCCCGAGCTGGGGGGCGGGGTGATGAGCTCGAAGTAGCCCGGCGTCAGCCACTCCCCCAGGAACGCGTCCAGGCGCAGGACGGCCTTCTCTACGAAGGCGCCCCCGGGCGAGACAGGCTCCGCCTCCGGGGGGGTCGGGAGGCCCGAGGGAGGGGCGGGGCCGGAAGGGGGGAGGTCGACGGCCGTGGGAGGTCGGAGGCGGGGATTGGCGACGGCATGGATGGACGAGGCCCGGGCAGGAGCGGCAGGTTGGGGCTCGGGGGAGGAGGCGAGGCCGGCGCTGATGCCTATGGAAGTCTGGACGCACCGCAGGAAGGGCGACGAGTGGATGACAACCTTGAACTTGCGGCGCTTCCTCGGGGGGCCCTCGGCCGCCACTGCCGGCGCGGGATCATCCTGACCCTCCCCCTCGCGAAGGATCTCCCTGATCCTCTGGCCTACAGCGCGCGCCTGGTTCCACCCGGAGTATGTGAGGGGGGGATCGTAGGGGGTCGGGGACTGCAGATGCCACTGCTTGTCTGCGGCGTCCAGGCGATTTCCGTGCCTACACACGAGATGGGCGGCATGTCAGCTGGGGGGGGGGGGGGTGCGATAGAGGGAGAGAGGAAGAAAAAAAAAAAAAAAAAAAAGGAGAAGGGCGGGGACGGGTCCAGGCTTACCTTACGACGAAGATGTAGGCCGGAGCGCGGCCCATAGCTAACAGGCCTGACGGGGTGACGAGCGTGTCAGGGGAGGGGGGGGGGCCGCGTCGCGTCTCGTGGGCGGGCTGGAGGGTATGTCTCGCGTGCGTGAGGAGGTCCAGATGGGAGGGGGTGGACGAGGAGGGAGGACCTGGAGGAGGAGTTGCGGGTGTTGGTAGAGGCCTGGACCGGCCAAGGTCTTCCTCGGCAGCCGGGTTCGATGGATGATGAGGGTCGACGGTTCGGCGCGGTGGGTCTGGGTCGTCAGGGCCACGGCCACGGCCACGGCCAACGGTGTGGAGGAGTCCGCAGCCTTGATGATTGAATCTTACAGACGACGCCCCGATCCTCACAAAAGGGTCTCTGGTCGCTCTGTCGCCAGCCGAGTACATGTATTGTACGACAAGCCCCCAGGTCGGTCTCGTCAGTGGTCGGGGAGGACGCGTGTCCTGGCTGTTCCCGTTTGGGATTCTGGCTGATTTTTTCTTCTTTTTTTCTTTTTTTCTTTCTTTCTTTCTTTCTTTCTTCCTCTTCCTGTTTCTGGACGGATCGAGAAGAAGCCCCCGGGCCTCGCCAGCTTAGTCCAGCCCGGCACGCAAGGGACCAAAAATATAAGACAAGACAGAGAGGACCAGCGGGCCCGGGAAGGGGACCAGAGCGACCAGCCGTGCGACCGCTGTGCTGTACAACCCAGAAAGGCGAGAGCGGGACGCCGCCCCCAGTCCTTATGAAGATGATGCCTGCGTGACGCGGATGAGACTATTAAGAGAGGAAGGGGGGGGGGGGGCTAGTAGTAATTAATGTGTTAAATGAGGCAAGAGAAAAGGGTTCACGGAAGTCCGGGGTGGCGGTGTTGGGGTCTTTTGACCAGGTGGGTGGACTTTCCGGGGCGAGACAGGTGACGGCGGGATCCTCTCCAGTGACGATATTGTAAGTAAGTAGTAGCCAGTATTCTCCTTCTTCCTCTTCATCAACGATCAAGGCTTCCTTGTGGTACGTGGCGGGCCGCGGGACGAACAGACGGGGCGGGGCCCGTTCAGATATAATGGGACAGAGTTGACAGGTCGCAATTGAGGCGGCTAAGTAGAATGAATGCAGAACCTCGTTACATCCGAGTGGATGCTCCCCCCTCTCTGTCTCTGTGTGTCTGTCTGTGTGTCTGTCTGTGTGTCTGTCTGTGTGTCTGTCTGTGTGTCTGTCTGTGTGTCTGTGTGTCTGTCTGTCTGTCTGTCTCCTCTCCTCGCGATCTGCAGTGCATGCGTGCGAGGTATGTACCATGTAGTATGTATCAGTTGACCAGGCCGTCGTCGACCCCGAAAACGTCATCCTGTCACCACGTCCTGCCGATCCGCCCTCTGCATTGTACATACCTCGATATCCACCCTAACCACACCCCCCATCTCTGGATCGTGCGTTGTATGGCCCTGCATGGGGCGGGGCTTGGTGCTGTACCGTACCGTGCTATACCTCGCCGCCCCTCCCCCCCCCCCCTGGTTGAAGGTAACCCCCCAAGCCCAGATCCAGCTCACCCAGCCCTGGCCGATGCTGTGGATGGCGCGTCGTCGCATCTAAGCCGCCGTCCCCTCCGGTGCTGACCCTGTGCATCACATGCCAGATCCAGTACGGCCCACCTCGTCGCCGGCGCCTCTCGGGGGCCCATTGGTGCCCAGGTAATGTCTAAGGGACGGCGGGCCTGGCACTAAATTCGCCGGCTCCTCGTCGTGAGATCCTGCGGCAAAGAATGTCCTGCACTGCGCTCTTCTTATTTGGGGGGACGGGGGAGGGGCGTGATCCTGTGGCCAGGCGCTGCCGGACACTGCTAAGACAGCCCTGGCGTGCCTGGGGCGACTGCTGGCCCGGTGGGTCTAGCCGCCCCCGCCGCCGCTGGAGGACCCCTGCCGCCAGTGCCACCCGCCCCAGAACCCCCGAACCCGCCCCCGCCCCAAAAGACGCAACGGGTGCAGCAGGGTCCGTCATTAGGTAATTGTCTCGAGGCTTACAAATGTGAACCTGCGCGACAAACGTTCAGGGTCGTCGTGGGCGCACCTCTCGCCCCCGGCCACGACAGGAACCCCCCTCGTGCCCCCTCGCTCTCCCTCCAGGCATCTGGGTCTCCGACAGACACACACACACACACACACACACACACACACTCGTCCGGTGAGCAGACTGTAACCATCCTAGGCCGCCTCGCCGCCTGATGATCAGCCTCTAGCCTGCGTGGACACCGACGCCTGGCAAGATGCGCCTCCCCGCCCTCCCGGCCGCCGCCCTCGCCGTCGTCCTCCCCCTCCTCCTCCTCCTCCTCCTCAGCCATGCCCTTCCCGCCCTCGCCGAGCACACCAGCAACTGGGCCGTGCTGGTCTGCACATCCCGCTTCTGGTTCAACTACAGGCACCTCGCCAACGTGCTCTCCATCTACCGCACCGTCAAGCGCCTCGGCATCCCCGACTCCCAGATCATCCTCATGCTGCCCGACGACATGGCCTGCAACCCGCGCAATGCCTTCCCCGGCACCGTCTACTCCAATGCCGACCGTGCCGTGGACCTGTACGGCGACAACATCGAGGTCGACTACCGCGGCTACGAGGTCACCGTCGAGAACTTCATAAGGCTCCTGACGGACCGCGTGGGCGAGGAGACGCCGAGGAGCAAGAGGCTGCTGACCGACGACCGGAGCAACATCCTCGTGTACATGACGGGCCACGGCGGTAACGAGTTCCTCAAGTTCCAGGACGCCGAGGAGATTGGCGCATTCGACCTGGCGGACGCGTTCGAGCAGATGTGGGAGAAGAAGAGGTAGGTCCCACAAGCCCGGCCGCCCGGCCGCCACCGCCGCCGTGGGTGTTGGGGGGGTGGGATCGGGAGACTGACGTACGGCGGCCTGCAGGTACCACGAGATCCTCTTCATGATCGACACGTGCCAGGCGAACACGATGTACACGCAGCTGTACTCGCCCAGGATCATCGCCACGGGCTCGTCCGAGCTGGACCAGTCCTCGTACTCGCACCACGCCGACAACGACGTGGGCGTCGCCGTCATCGACAGGTACACCTACTACAACCTCGAGTTCCTCGAGACGCACGTCGGCGACCTCGGCAGCAAGAAGACGCTGGGCGAGCTGTTCGACAGCTACACCTACGAGAAGATCCACTCCAACGCCGGCGTGCGGTACGACCTGTTCCCCGGCGGCGAGGGTGCAGCCCGGTCCAGGCTCGTCACCGACTTCTTCGGGAACGTCCAGAACGTGGAGGTCGACGGCACCAGGAACTCTACGCTGGAGGAGGACCTGCTGGCGCTGAGCAGGCACATCGCCGAGCTGAGGCGGAGGGCCGAGGGGCAGGACGAGATGCCCCGGGACGACGCCCCACAGCGGGAGGCGGGGCGCGAGGCGGGCCACCACGGGATACAGGCTGCGAGGCCCCTGACGGACGACAACTGGTGGGCCAGGAAGCTGCTCGGCGCAGCCGTCCTGGGAGGGTGTGTATCATTATGGGGTCTGGGATCACTGTTTGAGAAGCCCGGCAGGCGGTGATGTAGTCACTACATATAGATAGATAGATAGATAGATAGATAGATAGATAGATAATACATACACCTTGCATTCTGTTCTCCCCTTGAGATTGGCTCCTCACCCGCCCAGATGGTTCAAGGCGTCTGGGGGCCCGGGCCGAGGATGGATGTGCCGCCGCCCGCCCGCCCGCCCGCCCATCTCTCGCCCACAGCCCATCTCCCGCCCACAGCCCAATCCCCACCGGCACGGTCAACACAGGGCGAGAGGGCCAGGCGACACGGCCGTACAGCAAGAGCACCCAACAAGCTGGGACCTCCTCCTGCTGCACATGTTGAGAGCCCCGGGGCGCGGGACGGGGCCTGCTGCGCATCTATCAGTGAGTGAGGTGCCGTTGTGGCCACCCCACAACCCATCCAGAGGGGGCACGGCCTCTGCCGAAGCTGGGGGGGTTTGTGGCGAACCTCGACAAAACCTCAACCTTGTGACCGCCCCGTCTCGAGCAGTGAATTTCGGCACCAACAACCCCAGGCCTGGGGCATCCGTCCCTCCCAGCGTCACTTGAGAATCCTGCGCAGAGGCCAGAGGTGCCTGAGGAATCTTCATCTTGCTGTGACCGGCCGCCGCCCACCCCGGCGCACTAACCTCTCATTCCTGCCGCACACCTCTCTCGCTGCGGGTCCCGCCCGCCACCCACTCGACGGGGGCGACGGCAATGAAGAACTCCAAGGTGAGTGAGCCCACCACCCACCCACCCACCCACCCACCCACCCCCTCCCCACGCCCTTATGTCCAGAGGGGGGCTCACAGGCCCCTACAAGATACCGCCGCTCCGCGGCCTCGACCTCCCCACCAGGCCCCTCGCCCAGCGCCGCGCCCTCGCCTGGTCCAGCGACGCCGAGCTCGCCGTGGCCGCGGACGACTCGGTGCTCGTGTGCATCCCGGAGTACCCGATCCTGGACCCCGCCCGCCCGGCCGAGGAGGACGAGCCGGACGAGCCCCCAGGTCAGCCGCCGCCGGATGCCCAGCGGCAGGGGGCAGGCGCGGAGCCCGGGAGCGGCGGCCTCGGCGTCCTCCCCGCGGGCCTCCCCACGGAGTTCGGCGACGAGTATAACGAGGACCCCGTGTCCGAGGACAGCGACGATGATGACGATGAGCTCGGCCCCGGCCCCGGCGGCGGCGGCGGCGGCAGCACGGACCCCGACGGCGCGGGCGGCGATGTCGACGGCGAGCCGGAGGGGCCGCGGTGTCAGTTCTCGGAGACCCGGCGGCACTTCCCCATCTCGCACCCCTTCCTGCACGCAGACCTGAACATGCACGTGTGGGAGGCCGCGGGGAGGGACATGCCCGTGATCCACCACGGTGCCGTGCGCGGCGGCGAGGGGCAGGACCGCGAGGCGGCGGCGACGGAGGCGGCCGGGGCGCAGGGGCAGGGGCAGGCACCCAGGGACGGCGGGGAGGCCGCCGCCCTGCCTCGCGAGGTGGCCCCCCACCCCGGCGCGGGCGTGGGCCTCATCGGGGGCTCGGGCGCGAGCATGAACCACGTGGTCGCCGTGGAGTGGTCGCCGCCGGGGGTGGGACGGAACGGGAGGCCCGTGCTCGCCGTGCTGACGGGGGTGGGGAGCCTGGCCGTGTACGGCGAGGGCGGCCCGGCGCCCTTCGGCAGCACGGCGAAGCCCCTGAGGAGCATGGGCAGGGGCCGCGGCGCGGCGAGGGACCTACAGAGCTGGCTGGTGCTCTGGGCGGCGGGCGAGAACTTTGTGCTGCCCGGCCAGGAGGAGTACGGGTACGGGGAGTTCGTCAAGGCCTTCGCGTGGTCAGGGGAGGTTGGCGGCGGGAGGGCGCTGCTGGCGTACGTGAACGACGTGAGGGAGCTGGTGGTGCTGTGCGTCGGCACGACCTTCGTGAAGAGGGGCGGCGGCCTCGAGGAGGCCATCTGGAACGTCCAGGAGGTGATGAGGGTGGAGGCCGCAGGGCCACACGGGCAGCTCGATGTGAGTCTCTTCGCCAGCAGCGTCTCCGGAGAAAAAGAAGAAAGAAAGAAAGAAAGAAAGAAAGAAAGAAAGAAAGAAAAAAAACCACTACCACCGGCCCGAACTGATCCTGGATACAGCGTTATGACCCAGACTTTGTTCCGTCTGGATCCAGCTACTGCGTCCGATGGAGCCCATGGGTCAAGGGTGAGGAGACCTGGTCATGTCTGCTATCGTACATGGACAGGCACTACATCGGCTTCAAGAAAGTCACGGTCAACGCCCCAACATGGGACCCGAGGACAGCACCAGTGATAACGTGCGGCCCGCAAGACTGGGACGGCCGTTGCCTACATCTCGGGACTGACGCCTTCCTGGAGTTCGAGCAGATGGTGGGATAACCCACTTCCTACTACAACCAA
Organism: Endothia cerciana; assembly: GCA_026119935.1. Taxonomy (NCBI): domain Eukaryota; kingdom Fungi; phylum Ascomycota; class Sordariomycetes; order Diaporthales; family Cryphonectriaceae; genus Endothia; species Endothia cerciana. Next base: position 247,687 of record JALRMH010000036.1, on the reverse strand, counting down.
CATGCAGATCACGGCATACTGACACCCCAGGACAGGTCTGGGACGTGAACAGCAGAAAGCTCTGCCGCGGCATCATCGCGACCCCCTGGCTCGCCGAATGTTTCGAGGTCGACCTCCCCGTCAGCAGCGGGCCTAAGACCACCCACTCCACCGACCAGTGCGGGACAGCATACCCATCCGACGACACCCACAATCCCATAACCGGTCTGGTCATCCACCCCGTCGCCCCCTCCACCATCTCCCCCTCCCTCACACCGCTCTACACAGCCGTCCGCCTCTCCGCAACAGCCACGAACGCCACGTGGTGGGAATCTAACGCGCCCTCGCGACCTGGCGGCAGCGATATACCGCAATGGGCCGCCGAAATCAACCAGAAGATCACGCACACCATGCCCCTGGGCATGACGGGCCACGCGGCCACCGGGGGCTCCGTCGCCGACGATGACAGCGAGCTCGGCGCGGAGCCGCTGGAGTTTGACGATGACGAGGACGAGGACGACGAGGACGACGGAGACGACGACGAGGACGAGAGGGACGAGGACGCGGACTTTGACCCGTGGGCGGGGGAGGGTCCGGACGTGCATCCGTTCCGGGTGAGGGTCTGGGGTGTCGCGATGAGTCCTGGCGGCGGCACGACGGCGGTGCTGGCGTCGAGCCAGTTGGCCGTGAGGCCGGAGAAGGGGACATGGGGCGCACACCGGAGCCGCCTGGTCTTTGAGTCCGTGGGGCGAAGGGCGCGGGCTAGGAAGGCGCTGCCTGATGATGCCGTGGAGGCGGACCAGGATGTCGGGGGGGAGGTGCAGGGGCCGAGTGCGGTGAATGTTGAGGGCCTATCGACCGAGGCGAGGCTGTGGGAGTGGATGTACGGCGGCGGACCAGGCGTGCCGGGCCTCACCCCTCGGATACCCCCGGAGGACGAGCCCATCGGTGCCCAGAACGGCGAGACCAACCCCAGGCAGGCAGCGCAGGAAGCCAAGGACGCCGAAGCCACGGCGCGCAGGGAACACATCATGGAGATGTTCGCGCCGCTGGTGGACCAGCAGACCTGCGCCATCTGCGCCGACGGCAGGAGCAGGTTTCTGCTCCGCAGCACCACCACCACCGACACCGACGACAGCCACCGGCAGAAGAATGGTAAGGCGGGGGCGGACGGCGGGGGCGGCAGCAGGGCCGAGGAGGAGAGGCCCCTCGACTGCTTCTGCGAGAACGGCCACCGCACCGCGGTCTGCGGCTCGTCCGGCCTGGCGATCATGGAGCCGCACATCTCGCGGTGCTGCGGGGTGTGCCAGTCGCGGTGTCTGGACGTCGACTTCCTCGTGGACAGGGTGCTGGTGCCTGCGGGCAGGACCGAGGAGGCGGACGTCGTCAGGCGGGAGGTGCCCACAGACGTCTGCGCGCGGTGTGGTGGGAAGTATCTCGACTGAGCCCGTCCCAAGATCCATCGGGTGCCGGTCCGCGCGGGGGTCTCATTGAATGGGGTCGAGGTCCTGTCGACCGGTGGCAGGCTGAGATGGATGGGCAGGGAGGCTGGGATGGTGTAGTTCAGATGTATTCATCGTGCTCCAAGTCTAAATGGTCAATCTGCCTGCCCCCCCCCCCCCCAAACCCCAGGTTTAGGCGTGTGCCATAGTCCCTCCGGACCCAAATATACAAGAGTACCCAGTCTAATGCACGTCTTTTTTTTTTCTTCTTTTTTCTTCCTTCCTTCGTCTTCGCATCACCTCCACGGCCCATCCGCAACCCGGGCTGGAACGTTCCTTACGCAGCCAGCGCCTCTAGTCTACCGCTGATGTTCCTCAGATGCCTACCCCCCCTCCCCCAAGCCAGAAAAGCCGCGACCGAGCCACGGATTCCCCAAAACCCGCAGACGCGCCGCAACCGGCCCCGGCCAGCTCACCCAAACACCTTGTTCATGGCCTGGTGCGCCAGCTCGACGCCCAGGAAGGTGGCCGCGTTGGCCGGCACGGCCCTCGCCAGCGCGGGGCCGAAGCCGGGGAAGAAGGCCCTGAGGCCGCCCCTGCCGTACACCTCCCTGATGACGGCCCCGATGGTCACGTTCCCCTCGGCGGTCTGCAGCCGGGACTTGACGGTATCGACGGGGAACACGGGGATCCACATGGCCACGCCGGCGGTGGCGCCGGCACAGGTGACGGCCGTGAGGCTCAGGTCCCCGCTGGGCCTGCCCGTGGCCGGGTCGACGGGGGTGAGCCTCCTCTTCATGTACTCGTACGCGGCGAAGTAGGCGGCGGACCCGGGGCCGTCGCGGGCCAGGGTTGCGGCCGAGCCGCGGAACACGGACCGCACGCCGCCCTCCCTGTACAGCTGGCGCACGACGTCGAGCCCGCCGCTGTAGCGGGGCTTCTCGCCGGGGGCGAGCCTCTGGTCCTGGACCTGGAGGATCACCTTGACGCGCTCGAAGGGGGCCGTGATGGCGGTCATGGGGACGGCGGAGAAGAAGCCCGCGGCGGAGACCTGGCCGATGGTGAGGGCGCCGGTGGGGGACGGGGCGGAGAGGGACGAGACGATGGACTTGCCCAGGTCGTATCCCCAGAAGGAGACGGCGACTGCACGAGGAACGGCCCGACGGGTCAGCAAAAACGTATGTAACAAGGGGTTGGGGGAACACGCGGGAAAGAAGAAGAAGAAAAAAAAATTTTTTTTAAAAAGAAGAAGACACCGGGGGGGGGGGTGTGGTGGGCGGCGCAACAGAACATACACATGGGCGTGACTCCCACCAGCGGGGCGCTCACGCCGGCATACAATCCCCTCCTCAGCCCGTCCCTCGCCACGCTCTTGCGCACCACATCGATGGCGCTTGAGTACACACCCTTCTCGGCGGTCTGCAGCCGGACCTTGACGAGGTCGAAGGGGTGGCCCACGACGACGGCGCAGACGCCACCGAACCCGCCGGCGGCGAGGGAGCGCAGCTGGGACAGGCCCGTCGACGCGGCTGCCCTGGCGTCGGCTTTAGCCTCCTCGCGGGACTCGGGCAGGTGTGGGATCTTGTCGCCCAGGGGCGCCGGGACCTTCTCCTGCAGGGTCTGGTTTATCGCGGCCGCTGGGTTGTCCTTTGGGGAGGCCATGGTGACGTGTTGGCCTGGTGTGTGTTCGTCCGTGCCAGGGGAGCTGGCAGAAGAAGGCTTCGGGAAGCGCGAGGACGGCCGTCAGGAAGAAGTCGACCGCGGCGAGGGCGTCGGGGGCTGCACCGTACCCCCCAGGCTGTCCTTCTGCCCTCGGTCCGAAGTACGCCGCAGCCGTGGACCCTTCTTTCGGAGCTTGTGATAGTGGGGGGGCCGGGGGCCTGGTCTCCTGTAAAAACCCACCTGGAGAGCAGGTCCGTGGTGTCTCTCGTCAGGCTTGACCCTCGTCCGGGTCGACCTGCTCCGCGCCCGAAGTCTCGCACCTGGCTTGGGCGGTCGTCAGGGATCCCACACACCTTCTGATGTGGGCGTTTGGAGAGCGAGGAAATGCGCAAGTGTACAAAAAGGCGCGGGTGTGTCAGCGACGTCACTGGTTGAGCCTCGGCTAAAGTGTGCTTCCGCGCGGCGCGGGAAGACTGTTCTGGGGGGACGTCGGCCGCCCCGAGGTTCTTGGTCCTCGTCTGATGTCTGGCCTGACGGAGGGCGAGGAGACCTCTGGACGTGATGCGTACGGGCTTTCTTCTCTGCTCGGTCCTGGCGAGGAGGACGAGAGCTTGTATGTAGCTGTGCTGTAGGGTCGCGAACCAGCGAGTGCCTCGGCTCCCGGGACGAAGCCAAGCCGGCGGACGGGATGCCCGAGACCTTCCAGATGGGCCCCCAAGGTTTTAAAGTATCCACCCCCGCGCCTCGCGGGTTCCCTGGGCCCTGGGCGAGCGTGGTATTGATTTTCCTTGCTGGTAAGGTGGCTTGAGGGTGGACGGTCGAACGGGGCCACAGGAGCAGGAGTGAGTGCGAATCAGAGATCCGCCGGGGATATGGAGGGAACAAGGCGGCCAAGGGTGCCAGCGCCGCCCACCCCTCCTCTCCTGGAGGAGCCTGTCACATATCTCTTTTCCGGACAGGCGGAGACCAGGCGGAGACCAGGCGGAGACCAGAGACGGCGCACCGTCCCGATGTTGGTCTTCAAGAAAGACATCCCATCAGACATGACGGCCAGGCATGTCCCAGTGAGCCCGAGGCAGGATGGGACGAGTGGCAGTAGATATTAAATAAAAACAGACAATCACCGTACGGTAATCCCCCTTTTCCCCTTTCTTTCCTTTTTCTTTTTCGAGAATCTGTCTGTCTGATGCAGTTGTCTGGGACGCCCGTGAGTCGTGTGAACCTGGGCCGTGGGTCACACAGTATATATGGCCGCCTGCTGCCTCGTGTTGTTGTGACCCAAAGGATGCCTCAGCCGATGGGCGGCAGAAGAAAGACCATTGTGCTCAGCTCCAGACGGCGTCGAGAGGGCATCGCCATCTGTGTGGTCAACCCCCCTTGTCGCCAGCGCCCCCGCGGGGCCAGTCCCGGCAGCAAGGTCAGCCCCGGCGGCCCTCTACTGCATCCATCCCGCATGGTCCCACCGCACCGGGGGTCATGATGTACAGTACCTACCTACCTACCTACCTACCTACCTACCTCACTCAGGGCGTGGCGCCGTCCGAGTCCGACCTCACCTTGACGGCCAACCCACCACCAGACACCGGACGACGTCCTTCTGCGAGGCGGCTCGAGGACCACCAAAAAACAAGACCAGACAGACAGACAGACAGACAGACAGACAGTCAGACAGACAGTCAGACAGACAGTCAGACAGACAGACAGACAGACAGACACACGCGCGCGCGCGCGCGCACACACACACACCCACGCACACCGGCCATGGCGTCGAGCTCAGGAGCCGCCACCCTCCTGGGCCGGCAGCTCAGGGAGATGCAGACCGCCAAGGACATCCCGGGGATATCCTGTGGCCTGGTGAACGACCAGAACATATTCGAGTGGGAGGTGATGCTCATGATCAACGACGAGACAAAATACTACGGAGGTAATTGCCTTTCCACCCCCCTTGCTTCTTCCTCCCCCCCCCCGCGGGCCCGGGCTGATCTTCTTTCTCCCCCCACCACCTACCTCCAGGCGCAAATTTCCGCGCCCGCCTGCGCTTCCCCCCCGAATACCCGCTCCTCCCGCCCTCCCTGACCTTCCTCGACCCCATCCCCTTCCACCCCAACATCTACCCGGACACCGGCCTGCTGTGCATCAGCATCCTGCACCCCCCCGAGGAGGACAGGTACGGCTACGAGAGCGCCGCCGAGAGGTGGAGCCCCGTCCAGACCCCCGAGACCATCCTGCTGTCCGTCATATCGCTGTTCGCGAGCCCCAACGACGAGAGCCCCGCCAACCCCGAGGCCGCCAAGCTGCTGCGGGAGGAGAGGGCCGGGCTGGGCAGGGAGTATAGGAAGCGGTGCAGAAAGTGTGTGAGGGAGAGCCTGGGGGAGGACTAAACACCCCCGCCCCCCCCCCCCCATGGGGTGGTGGTGGTGGTGGGTTGTTGGGTCCGTGGGTGCAGGCCGGGTGGATTCCTGGCCGCGAGGCCGTCTGGATGGCATATACATACTCCCTCTGTCACCGAGACTCGGCTCGGGCGCGGGCTACTGGCTACATTCCAGGCGTGGCCAGGCGTGGCTCATCCGCCCGCTGGCGCAGGATCACGGCGGCAAGGAGAGGGAGGTCTGTATAGAAGTTGTCGACAACCAGGCAGGGGGTTTCACTGGTTGCCAGCGTCTGCAGAAATAGGCAAAAGGGCCCCTTCGCGTTCATCTATGAGACCCTTCCCTGTGTGCACTATTCCCGGTTTGGCGAGAGTGCTGGTTCATATCATCTTCCAGGCGGTGTTCCGTCGCCTCCCTCCTTCCCGGGGGACCCTCTCACCAGACAGCCCCCTTCCCAGGGTAATCATGATAGTCTGCCCAGGTGGGGTGTGTGTGTGTGTGTGTGTGTGTGTGTGAGCATGGCAGTTCAGGTGAACCCCAGAAGGGGCTTCACGACCTCATCCCACTCCTCATCCCAGCGGCGCGAGCCCTCCTTCACGGCGCCTGCCTTGAGCTCAGCCAGCTCACCGCTGCCGGGGTCGAGCAGGCGGAGCAGGCCACTGTTCAGCTCGGAGGCCGTCCCGAAACCCATCCCGTTCACCCCCTCCCTGACCAGCTCGCCGAAGCTCCGGTAGTGCGAGTACGCCAGGACGGGCAGGCCCGCGCCGAACATGTCGACAACCTTCATGGGGAGGTCGAGGCCGGAAGAGCTCATGTGGAGGCAGATGCCCAGGTCGGCGGCTGCAAGCAGGTTGGCGTAGTCCCCGAAGGACAGGAAGGCCGTGCGGACCTCGACTCCGGTCAGCCGGCCGGCAGCGGTGAGCCGGGCCATCTCGGCCCTGTACTTTGCCTTCTGGGGACCGCGGCCCGTGATGACGACCAACAGGGGGACGCGCCTGGGGGAGGCGGCGTAGAGGACGAGCGCGTCCAGCAGGATGCTGAAGTCCTCGTCAGGGGTCCAGGAGGTGCTGCTCACCAGCAGTCGGACCCTACCGGCGATGATGTCCTCGGCGTAGTCCGCGGTCTGCCCGATGCCCCTCAGGAAGACCTCACGGTCCTGCTGGCTGCCGACCGGCCTGAAGATCGCGGCGGGCCGGTCGTGCATGGCGACGATGGGCGTGCGGACCCTGTAGGGAGCTCCCTGCAGGTCGGACCTCATGGCGGCGGTGACGGCAAGGTTGGCGCTCGGGGCGAGGCGGCCGAGGAAGCACTCGTAGACCCTGGAGGCGCGGACGAAGGGGTGGCGCTGACCACGGGTGCACGCCAGGATGGTCCATCCATAGTTGTGCCAGTCGATGATCAGACGGGTGTTGCGGACACGACAGGCAACAGCCGCGACCATCAGGGTGGGGATCGAAGGCGGGTTCTGCAGCGTTCAGCCTCGGCCCGGCACGCAAAGTTCAGGCGCCGACAGCTCACCTGGACGATGAGCCACCTCGATGGCTCCACCACCAGCACGAGGACCAGGAGCAGTTCATAAACCTGATAAAGCACCTTGAGGGGTCCCGCGACGATGAACGGCAGCCTTGACAGGAGGCGAGGAGGTGGCCGCAGCGCCCTGACCACAACATTCTTGCTCTCGGACAGGGCAGGGAGCAGGGCAGACTCTGCAGGCGACATCAGCATCTGGTACTCTGCAGTGACCTCGGGCGGGGACGAGCCCGACTCACCTCGGTAGCCAATGAGCTGGACCTGTCCGCCGTGCTTGGCAATGCTGAGAGCATGATACTGCATGCGGGGGCTCCGGCCGATATCTCCAAGAACAAGAACCTGGGCAGACACGTGCTTGCCCTGAGGACTGTTGGGATCAAACCGCCTGGGGCGGTGGGTGATCACGAGCGTGGAGACGACCAGGACGACGAGCAGGCTTGTGACCCCGAAGAAAACCCCAGTGGACATGCGCCGGGCGGCGAGGAACGCCACGGCGGCGCACGATGCGAGTCTGAGGTAGGGAGGGAGCGTCGCCATGATTGATGTTTTTTTTTTTGGGGAGGTATGGTCTCGGGGGTAACTTGGGAGGAAGAGAAGGTTGGGAGGCGGCGGGTTTCAGGGTGTTTTGGAAGCCGTCGTTGACAGACTGCTGAAAAGGCCAACTGGATGAACTGATTACATAACTGCCCATCGTAGTCAGGAGGGGCTACTCCTCATGGTCCCCCCGAGGCTTTGGAGACGTGCATTTCTCTTAGGTGGTCACGGATTTCCAAGTTTTGTTCAACGATGGCATCTTCATGCAGTCAATCTGTTCCCTATCGACATACTCTTGGTGTTTTTGGATGTCAGGGGTCAGCGCCGGGGGACTGGGGCCCTAGATGCGCTGCGGTAACAAGACCATACAGCTAGGGCCGCCGCACTACCACAGATTATCTGTGCTAATCACCGCCGCGGATGGGGCTTCTGCATGCAGCCACGGCAGTCCTAGGCAGATCAGCTCCGGCCTCCAGCAACCAGAAGGCAACAAGCTGCAACGCTAAAATCAGGGGCTCCAGGGGCCAGGGCTATTGCGATGTCCCCCTCTCCAGAGGAGGGTCGCCCTCCATAAAGGAATTGGCTCTCTGGAGCAATGTATTGGCGGTTGCAACCTGCCTATCCTCCCCACCGACATCTCTCCGCGACCCCATTGAGGAGCACAGGAGCCTCCAGAGGTACTGCGCGGCGCGGCACTGTCTGTTGTACATCTCGCCATACCAGGGCACCCTATCCCTATTCGCTCCCTCGAAACGGGCGACCAGTCTCGACGCGACTCGATATCAGGACCGGACAGCTGCGCCGAGGGCGTCGTGGGTCTCGACTTGCGGGGACCCCAGCTCTCGTTCCGATCCCGCTGGGGGCTGCTCAAGCGAGGAAGGAGGCTCAGCATCCTGATCCATGATATAACGACTGTCGTTGTTGTTGTTGTTGTTGTTGTCGTTGTTGTTGTTGTTGTCGTTGTTGTCGAAGGGCTGTTCTTGGTCACTATCTGCTTCGCGACGCCCTGCCCGGGACGCGCTTTTTTCTTCTTCCTTCCTTCTTTCTTTCTTCACACGGCGCGGGGGCGTCCGGCTCTGCGTCTCCGCCGTCATGGCTTCCACCTTTGTCCTCTCAGGAACCACCATGTCTCGTTCAAGTAGCCGCCAGGGCGGTGGCCACGGCGAAGTCCACTCACGGTCTAGGTCGGGGACGTTGAACCGCTCGTTCAAGCTGGACAGGAGCCTGGCCACCTCCGAAGATCGCGAGCGCGAACACGAAGACGGCCACGCCCACGCCCACGACCGCTTGCCTTCCCTTCCACACGCCGCGCCGCACCCCAATGACCCCGGATCGCATACCCACACAAAGACGGACTCGGGGAGCAGGATGCAGGGCCGCCAGAACCTCCCCCCTCCGTTGCTGACGGGCAACGGCTGGAAGACAAGCTCTACGCCGGCGGGAAAGCCACTTGTGACGCCGACAAACGCCGTCTTTGCTGGACAATATAAACCCCCAACAGCTACGCTGCCCAAAACCGCGCACGATCACTCCGCCGAGCGCTCGAGGTTTACAAATTCGCTCTTGCCCTACACTGCGAGATGGCCTTTGCTACACAGTGTGATGACCGAGAAGGATTCGCGGAGGATCTTCTACTTCATGAGGTAGGCGCACGTTATGGCAATTCCCCCCTTCCCCCCCAACACACCCTAGATGAACGCTGACACTCCGCAAACAGTCTCAACTTCTCCTTCATGGCTGTCCAGGCTTTCTATGGATACGTCACGGACTCGCTGGGTTTGCTCAGCGACAGCATCCACATGTTCTTCGACTGCGTTGCCCTTGCTGTTGGCCTGTTTGCATCTGTGGCGAGCAAATGGCCACCCAACGCTCGCTTTCCGTACGGTTTCGGAAAAGTCGAGACGTTGAGCGGCTTTGCGAACGGCGTTTTCTTAGTGTGAGCGCAAGGGTACTGCTGTATGCTCCTTGGTGGGAATTCGCTGACATCATGTACAGGCTCATAAGCGTGGAGATCATGATAGAAGCCTTCGAGCGGATCATCGAGGGTAGGGAGACAAAGAGGCTGGCCGAGCTCTTCATCGTGAGCAGTCTTGGGCTCATCGTGAACCTGGTCGGGATGGCCGCGTTCGGCCACCACCATCATGGCCACGGTCACGGCCACGGGGGCGGAGGGCACTCTCATGGCCACTCTCACTCTCGCTCGCATGAAGACCCACACAAGCATTCTTCATCGGATGAGAGATGCGCCCATTCGCACGACCACGACCACGACCACGACCGTGGCCATCCTCATTCTCATTCACATGATCATAGTCGTGCACATGGGCACCAGCATCACAAGGACCCTCATGCTCATTCTCACGACAACGAGAACATGCACGGGATCTACCTTCATGTTCTGGCCGACACCCTCGGCAGCGGCGCGGTCATCGTCTCGACCGCCTTGACACATCTTTTCCCCTGGGCAGGATGGGATCCTGTAGCATCCTTCCTCATTGCGGCGCTCATCCTGGGCTCCGCGATCCCGCTGATCCGGTCATCCGCCTCAAGGCTCCTTCTGACCATCCCCGACCAGATCGAATACTCGCTCCGCGACATCCTCTCGGGTGTCACGGAAGTGCGAGGGGTCGCGGGCTACGGAGTGCCCCGATTCTGGATCGATGACCGGGTCGGCGATGATGACGCACCAGGTGACAGGCTGATCGGCTCGATGCATGTCCTCGCGATCCGAGGAGCGGATCTGGAGGATGTGCGGATGCGCGTGCAGCAGTATTTCTCGGAAAGGAACATCGACATCACCCTGCAGGTGGAAAGGGAGGGCGACCCAAACTGCTGGTGCGGGATGGGCAAGGGCCTGCTGTCGCCGTTGAGTGCGACCAGTGCCACGCCGTCCACGCCGATAATATCGCAGAGGCTGAAGGGGCGCTAGGGCCTGCCTTCAAGGGCTTCTGGCGGAATTCCGGGGATGAGACCATGGGGGCATTCTACTTCGCATGGCATGTTGTATTCTGGTGGCGACGCATTGCATGTACATTTGGATGAGCATGGTATGTGGACTCTTGGAGCGGTGTACGCATATCACCCACCTGGACATACGAGTCACTGTACTATGGAGATGGTGCCCGTGTGGAGGGCGCTGTGAATAGACTCGAGATACCCTTCAGCGTCTGACTGCTATGAGCAAAAACACCCGCTTTCGTCTGGCTCGCAGCTGCAATCGAGTTGCAGCGCAACCCGGGCAGTGCACAAACCGTTTCCCACAAGTGCGTCTGATGCCTTCCGGCCCACTGCGGCCTAGTCAGATGCAGTGAGGTAGTCGGAACAGGACTATGCAGGCAGGCTCTGGATGCCCCATGACGGGTAGAGCCCCCCTGGACGTTGCCACAATGTGTGCCATCAGCCGGGACTGTCCGTGGGGAAGCCAGTGGCAAGACCCCGTGCCGGTACGTAGGATATCCTGCCTTGGAGGAGCGCCCCACCGGGGATCCCGCCTCGGAGTGATCCGGGATCATGAGGCGTCCCCGGCGAGGTCATGCGTGTTGCGCCTGGCCGTCCCATCTCGAGGGCGCATGCTGCGCAGAGGTAGTGTTTCTGGACGGCGCGTCACCGGCTCACTTCTTGGAGGTTCCGAATCCGCCGATACCCATCGCGGCCATCATGTCGTCCTCGTCATGCTCGCCCTCGATCCTGACATCCTGGCCGTAGTCCATCTTCGCGCTCGTCTCCTTCTCCCTCTCGGCGCGCCTCCTCTCCTCGGCCTCCTTCCGCTTCCTGCGCTTCTCCTCCCGCTCCCTCTCCATGCCCTCCTCGTGGATCTTGATGCGCTCCTGCAGCCCCGTCGCCTTCTCCCTCTCCCGCTCCTGCAGCCTCTCCCACACCTCCTCGATGCGGCGGTGCACGTCCTCGGCGCTCGCGGCCTTGACCTCGAGCGTCTGGCCCACGCTCGCCAGGTGCTGCCCGCTGTTGATGTGCTCGACCCACTGGATGTTGTCCTTGAACGTGAGGTCGCACGCCTCGCAGTAGAAGCCCGCGCCGCGGCCCCGCCTACCCACGCCGGCGCCCGCCGCGACCAGCTGCGTCTTGCCGACCCGCGAGCTCAGGTCCAGCACCTGCCGCCGCGCCTCGGTGAGCGCCTCGGTGCCGTCGGGGGGCCTGTGGTACTTCCTGCCCGCGAGCCTGGCCTCGTACCGCGCCTTGGCCTCCTCGCGCCCGGCGGCCGTGCGCTCCTTGGCCCTCTGGGCGTACTCGTCGGCGTCGCGCGTCTTGCGGAAGGACGTGTCGCCCGAGGAGGTGCCGTAGGCGCCGCCGCCACCACCTTGCTTGGACATGTCGGGCGGACGGGGCTCGTGATGGGGGATCGGGATGCCGAGTGCAGGGTCGGGTGTGGCCGGACGGCTATTTGTAACGTGCTGGGTGCGTGGGCGGATGATTGTGGAGGTTCAAAAGACAACTTTGTGGTGGCGCCATAAACGCGAGAGAGAGAGGATGAACTCGAGGCACACCCCCCCCCCCCCGGGGCGAACACATCAAGTTGTCGGTGGGGGCTTATCGATAGGGCAAGGAACCAGCGTGGGTCTCCCGGGGGGTTATACCGCTACTTTGGGGGCCCGCTGAGTGCACACCGTGATGGAGGTATAGTGGGCTGTTTCACTAGCAAGATGTTCACTTGGCTTCTGAAATTTGTAGCCTCTTCAACCTCCCCCCACGCGCGAAGCGTTTCTCTGCGACGAAAGGAGGCGCACCCAACCCCCCTAGCACCATCGCCCTCTGCAAGTGATCGACCGGCTCGCCTGGGCAAAGAATGTTGTACCTCGTAGGCCTCGGCCTGTCGGACGAGACAGACATCACGGTCAAGGGACTGGAGGTCGTGAGGAAGGCCTCGCGCGTGTACCTGGAGGCGTACACCAGCATCCTGCTGGTCGACCAGTCCGTCCTGGTGAGCAAGCCGCCGCGGCCCCCCCCCCCCCTCCCTCCCTCCGGCGACCGCCGCGGCTCGTATGCATACGTGGGAGAGGCCACACTGACATGTCCCAGTAGGAATCCTACTATGGCCGGCCCGTGACCATCGCCGACCGCGAGATGGTCGAGTCCAACAGCGACGAGATCCTCCGCGACGCGGGCACCGAGGACGTGGCCTTCCTCGTGGTGGGCGACCCGTTCGGCGCGACCACGCACACGGACCTCGTGCTGCGGGCGCGCGAGCTCGGCGTCCCCGTGCGCACCGTGCCCAACGCCTCCATCATGAGCGGGATCGGGGCCGCGGGCCTGCAGCTGTACAACTTCGGGCAGACGGTCAGCATGGTGTTCTTCACGGACAGCTGGCGGCCGGGCTCGTTCTACGACCGCGTGCGGGAGAACAGGTCGATCGGCCTGCACACGCTGGTCCTGCTGGACATCAAGGTGAAGGAGCAGAGCCTGGAGAACATGGCGCGGGGGGTCCGGGTCTTCGAGCCGCCGAGGTACATGACGGTGGGCCAGTGCGCGGGCCAGATGCTGGAGGTCGAGGAGGAGCGCGGGGAGGGCGTGTACGAGCCCGACAGCCTCGCCATCGGCGCGGCGAGGGTGGGCGGCAGGACGGAGAAGTTCGTCGCGGGCACGCTGAAGGAGCTGTGCGGGCAGGATGGCGCCCTCGGCCCGCCGCTGCACAGCCTCGTGCTGCTGGGCAAGAGGACGCACGAGCTGGAGCACGACTACGTCCGGGAGTTTGCCGTGAACAAGGAGACCTGGGACAGGATATGGAAGGCGGACTACCAGGGCCAGTGAGCGCGAGGGGTGCGGTGTGAGAGGGAGGGGCCCAGGCTCTCCCTGGCTGAGGGAGTCCTGAGGGACGACATATTCGTGGAGCGGCCCGCTCGGCTGGTCGCCGCTGGCAACGTGCCATACATAAACAGGTATGGATGGTGTTGCATCTATCCGGGCAGCCCTGCCCAGCCAGGTTGTTACGGATTTTATACCTCCCTCCAGGGCCCCCAAACCACGACAGTTAAAAAAAAAAGGACACAGGGCATTGACAGGCCGTTTTCCTCTTGCGTGATGCCCCGAGGAACCATACTACTACTACTACTACTACTACTACTACTACTACTACTACTACTACCACTACCACCACCACCACCACCTCACGGACCCTTTCCTCAGTTCCCCCGCCGGCCTGGGCAGCTCAAGTGTTGGCATCTGCGGAGCAGACCTACCAGATCACCGCCTGGCACCCCTCTCCCTACCGATCGGCAATCAATAGTAGTACACAGGAGTGTACAAAAAGGAGAAGATCGGGAGGGGTTCCAGGGGCGGTAGCGCCTGAAGCTGCCTGGCAACAACGGTAGGTAGTGGGCGCACCACAAGAGGCCCCCCGCGTGTCGCACAGGCTTGACGTCACCATGGCGAAAGGGGCATATGGGGGATGACGGCCTAGCAAGTTCGATGATGAAATCCCACAGCGGTCTCAGTATGACGAAGGAAGGGTCAGTCGGGGCTGGAATAAAATACTGTTGTTCGCTTCTCGACCTCGAGGAACGTCTCGTGCTCCTCACATGTGCCCATCCTGTGCCCATCCCCAAACACACCCCCCCCCAAAAAAAAACCGCCGCTACCTGAAGACGACCCTCGTGGCAAAAACAACGAGGCCAGATCACGAGCGACCCGTCCCTTAGCACACGCTACAGTAAACTTACCAGTATGCCTTGCCCTCCACCTACCGTCCATCGGCCGCCGCCACCCTGGGAGCGTCCCCAAGGCGTAGTGCTCCAGCACAGCCTGGGCGGGCCCCTCGGCGGCTGGCTGGCTGCGGGCAACACCCCCCTCCACAAGCTCACCACACCAGACCAGGCCGTAGGCTGACCCACGGTTCCAGGGCTGCCATGTCGTTCTCCAACACGTCCACAGGCGACAGGCCCGCCGACCCGTACAAGGCGGCGAACGCCGACCCCGAGGCCAGCCTGCAGGAGAAGGTGACGGACCTCTCCGACTTCATCTCGGCGTGCAAGTTCGGCATGATGACGACGCGCGACGCGGGCTCCGGGAAGCTGGTGTCGCGGTGCATGGCGGTGGCGGCCAAGGAGAAGGGCGGCATCGACCTGCTCTTCCACACCAACACCGAGTCGGGCAAGACGGACGAGCTGCAGTCGGACGACCACGTCAACCTGTCGTTCCTGAACGGCAGCGGCGAGTGGGCCTCGGTGTCCGGGTCGGCGAGCGTGGAGACGGACCGCGAGCTCGTCAGGAAGCACTACAGCCCGATCCTGAAGACGTGGCTGGGGGACCTGGGGGATGGCAGGCACGACGGCGGCGAGGACGACCCGCGGATCGGGGTCATCCGCGTCAAGACGCTGAGCGCGACGTACGCCATCGTCGCGAAGAACGTGCTCTCGAGGGCCGTGGAGGTGGCGCAGGGCGCGGTGACGGGGAAGCCCGCGGCGGTCAACAAGCTGAGGGAGCTGAGCGAGAGCGAGGTGAGCCGGTGGAGGTCCTCGAACTAGACCCTCGCCGGGGGGAGGGGGAGGGAGAGGGGACCCCTCTCGCGAGCGGCCTGCTGGTCCTGAGCACCGGCACGGTGTGGTATGATATCCGTACATACTGGCCAGCCCAGCACGCATGCATGATCTGGTTGTCTGGAACTGCACGGGTGGTGACCTCGTCGGCGCGGCATCGTTGAAACCAACTGCCTATGAACACCCAAGATAACGTCTGTAACGCCCGTAGCGTAGCTTGATGTCGCTGACCGTCCCGTGCCCCTTTACCTGCCGCCCTGGACCGCCTCCACCTGTGATGGTCTGAACTGGGAGCCCTACCTGCGTGCATGTGCTCCCGACTGTCAAAGGCTGTGCATCCCGAGGAAGCACGACACGGCCGGCCCCGTACCCGCCGGCCTGCCCTGCTCGTCGTGCAACACAGTACATAACCCGGGTGATCCACAGGAAAGGCCGCCCTCAGCCGGCCGCCGGAGCGAGCCGGAGCGAGCCGGAGCGAGCCGGAGCTCGTGGACGTGTGAGGGCTTTGTTGCCATGGCAGCAGCATTCAGGGAAGCTCTGATCACGGCGTGGGGCCCCAGACCTCCTTTGAGCTCCCTCTTGGTCCACCTCCGGCGTTAGAGGAGGGGAGGGAGCAGTTTGGTGGGTCGGCTAGTGACGGCAGTGCCTCCGTACCAGGAACCATCCTATCCTACTACATAGTATCCTTTGATTACTTACTTTACTGTCTTGTCGGTTGCACGCCACAGTAGATGATTCTCGGTGCCCTTGTGCTGTACCTCACCTATCGCACCGTCGATTTTCCGACCTCAGGCAGCCTTCCTTTCTGACCGGCGGGGGGAGCTTGGGCTCTGTGAGGGTCCGTCCCGTTCCCGCTATCCACAAAGGTTTACCCAGCGTTTGGACTGGACTGGACGGGGGCGCCGCCGCCGCTTCTATACGCCCTAGTCCTGCGGCTTTTTACTCCCTCCCACCGTCTCTTTCTTTTCCTCTTTGAGGAGGCAGTAGGCAGGACCAGGATCAGGACCGGCCAGGGCAAAGCTGCAGCTGCCAGTGCAACCAACTGCAGGTGTGCGACCGCAACCGCAACCACAAACCGCAACGGCCATATCCAGTTCCAAAACCAACCAACCAACCAACCAACCCAGACCAAACCCACCCACCCACATGCACATGCGCCTGGACATGCATCGTCCCTCCCCCCCCCCCTCCCCTACACCCACCACCGTCTTCCCAGTCCCATCTCGATCCTTAGTCATATCATCACTTTCACCTCGCCTTTCCCTCCTTCCTTTCATCGCCGCCCCTCCCCCACCGCCCGTTTTCATCACCGCTGCCGGCCCGCCGCCCTCGCCCACCAGAGTTCTCATCTCATCTCCGGTCGGCTGATCAGTGTCGGCCGCCCCTGACTGAGGGAGGGCATTGACGCCAACCCACCACAGCCCGAGCCAGCCCCGCGACGAGTCCCCGACACCATGGCGGGCGTCTTCCCCTGGGAGGGTCGCGACCAGGAGGACCAGGCCGAGGCTCGCTACAACGCGCCCCTGCGCGCACAGAACCGCCAGCTCGAGGACGAGAACATGCGCCTGAAGCACCTGCTGCGCGAGCACGGCATCCCCTGGAGCGACCCCGTCGCCTCACATCCCGGCTTTCAATCCGCCGCCGCCGCCGCCGCCGCCGCCAGCTCCGGCCGCCGCCGGAGCTCACGCCTCTCCGCCCTGGACCACACCTCCCACAGGCTGCCTCACCTGCCCGTCGAGGTCATCCTCCGCGTCATGCAGTTCGCCCTCGTCGCCAGTGAGCCCATCATCGACCCCCTCTGCAGGCTGAATCCCGACCATGTCACCGCCGCGGAGGCCAAGCGGGGCCCCCGGACCGCCATCGGCTTCCTCGCCACCTGCAAGAGCTACCACTTCGAGGGCAGGCGCATCTTCTGGTCCAGGAACACCTTCACCTTCACCAGCCCCGACGCCCTGCGGCGCTTCGCCGACCTGCAGCCCCGCTTCCGCAACGGCATTCGCCACATCAACCTCCGCATCGTCGCGCACTACTACGATGACGAGAGGCGCAACCACCGCATCGCGGCAGACTACCACCCCGACCTCAGCAAGTCACAGAGCCTCAAGGTCATCCACCGCGCCCGAGATCCGGCGAGCATGTCCAGGGCGGGCTTCGTGAGTCCCACCCGTCGTCGTGTTGTCACCACGGCCGGGCAACTACTGACATTCAGCGCAGCGCTCCTACGCCTGGACCCAGACCATCGACTTTCTGGATGCCCTGCGCCCCCCGTTCGAGCCGAACCGGGCCGTGCATGGCAGCTCTGGCGCCCGGCCACGGCTGCTCCCGGGGCTCCTGTCTATGCGGATAGACTTCGTCAACTTTCCTGACTACTTCCTGCCCCTGCCAGATGCTGCTCTTCACGAGATAGCGGCCCACGACCTGGGCTCCACCCTCAACGAGCTGATGGTCACCGGCCTGCCGTGCTGCGAGGTCGGCGCAAAGGCCGGCGCTGACCTGCAGGGGATGGTGAGGGATGACGGCCTCTTCATGTGCCACGTACCCAGCTTCATCCAGCAGAAGCGATCCCTGAAACCCCTGCGCGGTTATGCTGGCCTGTCCAGGGTCGTCCGGTCGTGGAGGAAGCTGGACAAGCGGATCCCCAAGGAGCGCCGCGAGATCCTCCCTGCGGTGCCCGAGGAGCCGGGCCATCCGGAGTCCAATTGGAAGAAGAGAAAGACCCTGTGGAAGCGCGTGCCCGTCGCTCGAGACTCGGAGGAGAGGGAGTGGGTCGAGTTCGACCGGAACACCGGAGAGTCCGTCGCAGAACTCCTTTACGATAGTGACGAGGAGGTCTGCCCCAACTGTGGCGTGATCCACGGGATGACCGACATAGATTCCGACGACGATTCGATCTAAGCTTATTACGTCTGCAGGTCGAGGCTTCAGCCCTCGGTGATGATGATGATGATGACGATTCATGCCGGCATCCGGGGAGGAGCAGTGATTGTTTAGGACGGGAAAAGGTAACCAACCGCTTGCATCATCAGGTTCACGGAGTAAGAGGCACTATCGTCCGGCGTTAGGAGGATTCCCCCCCCCCCCCTTTTTTTTTTCTTTCCTTTTTTTTTCCCTTCCCCCCCCCCCCAACTTTCTTTTTTTCTTCTTCTCTGAACGTGGAATAGGCGCGGCCTTGGTCTTTGGGGTTTGACGAGCTGTCAGTACGCCTTGGCTTCATGTAACAGAGCCAACATAACGCATACCTTGCTTGCCACCTGTCCTATAAGTTAATACAATGTCTGGGCTCTTGGTGGAGATGAATGGTCCGACGTGGAGCATGCATGGCACATTCAGTATCGTGCCATAAAAGTTCAAAGTTCCTTCCGGATCATCGAGGCTTCTTTGCCACCCAAGGTTACGCCCCTTGCTTCCGCCCAGCACGGCACTTACCTCGTACTGGTCATCCACTAGAACTGATGCCACTCCGCCAACCTGATCGTACATAACCCCATCCAATCCCTTGCCTCATCTAGCCTCCGGCGAACCCAGACATCATCATTTTGACTGCGTTGCCTTACCACCCGCGAGCAGTACATGCGCCTAGAGGGCTCAAGGCCTGCCTCTTGAACACGACCGGGCGGCAGAGAGGAGGACCCGCAGCAGGGGGCTCTGCCTCTGTACATCACCTGGGGGGCTTGGGGGGAGGGGGGAGGGGGGTTCTGTTGCAGTTCAAAATTGTGTATTATAAGACAGTCCAAAATCTAAAAAGCAAATCTCTGGTGGTGGTGAGACCAACTGGTTCGGAGGCCCATGGATGATCATCACTTTTGACTTCGGGTTTCTCCGTAAATATCTGAACGGCTTCGTCTTTGGCATCTCGGCTCAGGCCGCCCCCAAAAGTACAACCACTCGACGCCACTCTGCTGTAGCATCCGGCCGAGAAGTAACATCACAGGCAGAAACCGGGAAAAGACTAGGGAGCACACGGATTGGTCAGATTTCAGGGGACCATCTCGGAGGAATCAACGTACTGAGGATACAATCACCAGGCGCTTCTGCCTGCCATTGCTCGACGGTGCTCATGGTTGCCGCCGTCTTGGAGCTTGAGGGAACTGGCTCGTCGAGGTGGGCACCGATGTAGTCGACGAGCCTGTGATGCTTCAGCCTGGGCTGCTGTCCACTGAAGTCGTCACCAGTCTCCCCCGGTTGAGGCTCCCGCTTGCCTTTGCCCTTTCTCCCACCCTTCTTCGTGCGGGACACCTTGGGCATAGAGGCGCTGCTACCTAGGGACACCTGAGATACAGAGTCAAGATCCTCGAACTCGGATATGCCGAATGACTTGAGCCCTCGGATGCGATCCTGGCATTTGGGACATTTGGCTTGGTCCATGCCCTGTCGTCGTGCTGTGTCTTGCGCGCCCATGGCACAGTCTCTGCAGAAGGCGTGTCCACACTACCGGCATTTTTCATTAGCATCGTAGACACCGGCCAAGTAGTACGTCGCTGGTGTCTTGACTCGCATCGCTGAGGACTGCATCGTGCGGGAGCTGCGGGCATGCCCTGCAAACAACCTCGTCAGTCTCCTCCTCGGCCGCGACCTGATCCAAGGCACCAGCAATGTGGGACGTCTGGCTGATGCTGCTATAGTCATTGAGGATCTTGTCTTGCCCTTCGGTAAGCGACGTGGCTCCCACATTTTTCAGCACCACACGCCCGATCTGGTTCATGACGGGGCGTCTTTCCCCCCTCGCTCAGCCAAGTCATTCATAAACATGCTTCAAGTCCTCCAATGTCATATATCTCCGGATGAGAATCCCCAGCGTTGAAAGGTGTGAGAGGTGAGATGGTTCTTTGTGCACGCTTCGTTAGATGGCTCCTGGTTGAGAATGACCCCCCCGAACATGTCCTCAAGGCGTCTGTAGAAGCTCCCCTCTTTCCCGGACTGTTTGGCCCACGTAATTCTGAACCGTAAAGGGCTTGGGAGATGTTGAGCAGAGGTCGGCCCATGAAGTGGTCCTCTGACAAGCGACGGGTTAGGATGTGCGGAACCAGTGCATTGAGCTCGGCGTAGCCCGTCTCCGGGTCATCTTTACCAAGCATGTCCTTGAATTGTTTGAAGTCGTTGGCGAGGGAGAAACCAATGAGTTCGAGATAAGAATAGATCTCATCAAGGTGGTCCTGGACGGCGGGACCAGCAACTGCCCAGCGTTTCTTGGGAGCAACGAGATGGCGGCAGGCCCTCGAGATCCTCGAGAGCCGGTTCTTGATCCTGTGAGCCTCGTCAAGAATGACTCGGTGGAAATGGATACGAAAATAGATCGCCAAGGGATTCATCGTAGTCTTTGTCGAAGTCCTCTCCGATATAGCCTCTGCCTGCGATGAGATTGATATCCTGATCAGAAGGAAGAGATGCCAAGGCCTCCTCATAGCTGGCAGGAACAATATCAGAGTGACGATAGGTATGCAGGGGAACATCCTGGGAAAGTCTCTTACGGTGGACATTGACATGCAAGTTTGAGTGCTTCTCAATTTCGCAGGACCATTGTCGAATAACACTCGCCGGGACCACAATGAGCGTTGCGCCTTCACCCCGGGCTTTGGCCTCAGGGGCCGGTGGGTTGCAAAGGATGAAACAGATCATCCGAAACGTCTTTCCTGGTCTCACCTCATCGGCCTGAATGCCTCCCCAGTGCCCATATGGGGATAGTTCTCGGCCGAGCATCCAGCCAACTCCAACGACTTGATGCTCGTATGTACGGTACCGCTCTTCAGGCCACTAAGCTCCTAATAGCCTCTCTTGGGTTTGAATTTGCCGAAGCCAAAGGACTAAACCGCCCTCATCAAAAACCTTCTTACCGTGTTAGACTCCACGATGTTCTGGAGCCGGGGCATTCAATGAAGCTCTGCAGCTGCTTCTCAAGCCCAGTCTTGGTCGTGTCCCCGATTGCGCCGGGTATATAATTATCCCCTTGAAATGCCCGGGCTCGGATCGTAGTCGCGCAAGACATCTAGAAAGTTGACACTCGAGCTACCCTTCTTATTGTTCTTCTGTCTCTTGGTGTTTTGCTGATATGTATTAACCGACGCTTCAGCCCGCCTCTTCTGGTGCCTACTTAGTTTATAAAGCAAATCTGGCTCGCGACTCTCCCCAGACTGATAACTTCATACCCACCACTGGGCTGCAGTTAGGGGGCGTGAGCACTTCGCCCGCTTCTTTTGTGGTTATGCACGAGATGCACCGCTACCTTTTGCCTGGGTCTCGCGGGTTGTAGAGGTGGTGTTGTTATCATGGGAAATGTCCTTCTTGATGTTGCCGAGCCCTAGTTGCGCCTCTAGATCCAATATGTCTGCCTTCAATTTCTGTATCTCTTATATTCCTGCATTTAAATAAGGCTGCCGGGTCTTATAGGTTCGTGGAGCTTGTTGAGCTGCTTCTGTCTCGCGATAAGTTGATCGAAAATTTCTACCATTATGCTGTTAGACTGCTCTCCAACTAGTTTTTGGATGCTCTCCCCTTTCTATAGTGAATCTCCCTCCGAGATAATTATCACTGAGTTCCCTCTCTTCCTGCCCTATGAAAATAGCCTTCCGACGAGGTATTCCCTTCTGCAGCTCCTCGACGCGGATGACCTGCTATTATATTGTCTACCATCAGTTGATCGCTTAAAGGCATGCCGGCTATCGCATCTTGAGTTATCCGGGGCCTGTTGCTCTTTTGCTTGCGTTTACGCTCTCTTTTCTCGTCATCAGGATTGTCAGAATCAGATGAGGAGCCCGGGTTAAAGTCGCTGCCGTTTACATCATTCTCCTCGAACCCTCCCATATAGGTTCTGGTGCTATTGTTGCGAGCAGAAAGTGAGGGAACATAGCCCTTGGCGTTGCTTGTAGTAATCCAGGCTTCGCCATCATCCTCCTGCTTCACGATAGGTGCGGAGCCGGTGATTGTGAAGCCAGGTGAGTTTGGATCGAGACCTACCGTACCGAACTGGTGGGGGTCCGGATTTTCTTCCTCAGTTCTTCGATGGTAGCAGGGTCATCTACCTCCATGATATCATTGCCGCTGTCGGTATCGGCATGAGGCCCCTGTACTGTGGTGCTCATCGATCTCCGTAAGGCGTGTCATGGGTTGATCACCGTTAGTATCCTCATCCTGATCTGAGCCCAACCGAGAGTCCTCGTGTTCCTGCGGTAAGAACAAGCTCGGGGAGACAGCACGGGGTGGGGGTTTGTTAAGTTGGTTGGTTACTTCCTCATAGCTTGCCTTTTTGGCTATGTCTTCATGGTTCGACTCCTTGGAAGCCTCCTCATGGCTTGGGGCTGCTACGTCCGGGGAGGAGGTCAGACCCATAAGACCTCGGAAGCCTTGGCTGTCATACTCTAAAGCGGCATAAGGTACTTTCGAAAGGTCATGCAGGTGGGGTAAGATGTTGCTGCGCCAGACAGCATCGGGTGAAGACATCTGGGTTTCTTGAGACTCATCTGGGATAGGAAGGTGAGGGGCGGCCTGACCCGCATGATTGCTGAGGTCGTTCCGAGGAGGTGCTTGCGGCGTCTCCTTGGTGCCAGTGCGGTCTTGGGTAGCATCATCGGGAGGAGAACTTCCTTGAGGCTCTGGAGACGCCATATCGGGCGGAGATCGAATGGCCGGGACGCAAGAGAGTGGGGCTTCTGGGAAGGCAAGTAAAGGTGCCTGGTTTGATCAGAACAAAGCTTATGCACAGAAAGAGGGTTGGGCAGGCACAGGGAGGTGGAGCTTGTCTCGGAACGTGAGAGACTGAACAGCGAGGGCAAAGGTACGTGGGAACTTATTGATCTGGAAGTAAGTGAAAGGACTGTAGGATACGGAGGGGATGGAAATGCTAGAATGGGGAGAACGAAGGGGAGGATAATTGCCCGAGGTAGAGGACATGGAGGAAGATGCAGACGTGGACCATGAACAAACACTGCAGGGACGTTTTGAGAAGAGCGCAGAGTTATGATCCTACAAGTCCGAGAGATTGGTGGAGCTGACCGTCTGGCGTATGTAGATATCGACGTAGATTTTGGTATTGAAAAGCTCGAGGTGCAAAGCTGGAAAGACTGTGGACAGCAACGCGGCGATGTCCTGGTAAACCCAGAGGAACCCACGGCCTTGCTTGGGGAGGTTATGGGCGAGGAGACCCACAAAGTAATTAATTTTCGACCGCCGGGGATTGTTGGGCCGTGGAGAAGAGGGCTGGACGAGAGAAACTGCAATTGTTGCCTGTAACGCTCAAGGGATGAGAGGGACCTCGCGAGATATGGATAGGATTTGTTGAAGCGAGGTTTTAGTGCTAAGTAAATACCTCCTTAGGTCTTTGTATGCAAGAGCAGCCTGAGTTTCGCCATGGCCCTCCCTCTTCCTTCCCCAATCTCCTAATCCAGACGAAGTAGCCACACCTCAGCCCATTCCACCGCCATCTTCTGAGCGTCAACATTATATGTGCGCTTGCTCATTGCAGTGTATATGTTTTCCCCCCACGGCCCCTTCAGTCGTCAGACCGAGCAGTCATGCCCATGGAGAAGATGCACACACATCCTAATTGTCGAGGAAGTGACCGCCAAGGCCGGTTCTTCGTGTTGATCTCCTGACATCGTCCTGACCTATCCTTCGCACCCCCGCGAGCAATTTGTTGTTTTGGGCGTCAGCCCAACTCGGTTGGAGGAGACTGCCCAACATCCTCCAAGAGACCCTTGAATACTCTTCAGAAGGAGGACCAAGATTCACAAGACTCGATGGAAACTGGGGTGGCTTCGAAGAAAAGGACAGAAAAGACAGTTATTTGGGCCCAAATTGTACGACAGGCCAATGACGAGCGCAGCCAGCATGTCAAAAGGAATGGATGGGCCGCAGGATGGGCTGCTTCTCCAACGGTCAATGCCCACACACATATGAGAGTGAGAAGATTGTCATGATACGAGTTCAGGACCTGTCGATAAACTCCAGAGCCAGCCCTGGACCGTCAGGTCAAGCCCTCGGGCAGCTTGCAGTACTGTACCTCAAAATGGCCTAGCGGAACCTGGGTGGGTTGACGTTGACGTTGACTCGATGTGATCGAGTAACAAAGACAAATGGTTTGCGGGGGGGGGGGGGGGCGTTGAGATAAGGTAATTAGGTTCCCTATCTTAGCGCAATCTCGTCCCGTCACCCGCAGGGACCAAAGCACGGGGCGCAGGGGTCTGGGAGGGGAGGGATTCCTGACGACTCCCTCATCCCATCCTCCTGGGCCGTCTTCAGCCGTCCTCTCTCTCCTGTGTGTCCGCCACCGAATGTCATCAAAGACTAGGCCTGCTTGATGATGGCAGACGCCTCCGGTCTCTGAGCCAGTTGCCTGCGGGGAGATCGAAGGCACTTGGGGCCCACGGGTGAGAGGACGTGGGGCTCCACGGTCTTAATCCCCAGTCTTGCCGTCCTGATCTTCAAGTCTTGGGGGGATCAACACAACTGCAGCCCTGCTTGCCAGTCCCGCCGGCCGGCTGCACGGCTTGTTGCACCGAGCCCGCAGTAAGGTCTTCTAGTGCCAGCAGATATCGTCAGCCGCCAGGGGTCAAGTGGCCATATTCTCCTGGGCGCGGTCGCGTGGGGGACTGGTAGATATCCCTTCCATGATTATGGTTCCGCTATCGCACCACCGCTGCCCTCTTCTTCACGCCCAGTCGTACGCAGCCTCTTTGGTATTTAAACCTCCTCGGTCTTCCTCTTCCCCATGGGCCACATCACATACGTGCTGGTCAATTTCCCCTCCCCCCGGGCTCGGTAGACATTCTGAAGCCCTACGGACGGTCCGGGCCTCGCGCTACACATCCTCCTGACGGTACATCACTCACGTGCCCCTTTTGCTAGCCCACGTCCCGAGCCTCTGGGTCTATTACTCCATCAAAACTTGCCCCCCCCCCCCTCCCTGCATGTATTACGTTTTCTCCCACGCGAGACCAGTAGCCGCAACGGCTTGTACACGCCTACCCCCTGCTGCCATGGATGCGGACAGGGCCCTCCGGCTCAGGCGATGGGCGGACAGGCTGGCTGTCGACCACGAGCCCGGCCTGAGCACGTCCCAGCTGATGCTCACCAATCACGACCTGAAGCCCGTCGAGCACGAGAGGCGGCAGTGGAGGTCGTGGAACTTTGTCGGGTTCTGGATCGCCGACAGTTTCAACATCAACACGTGGATGATATCGTCGTCCATGGTGTCCGCCGGCCTGTCGTGGTGGCAGTCCTGGCTCTGCGTCTGGATCGGTTATGCCATCGCGGGGTGCTTCGTGTGCGCCACCGGCCGCATAGGCGCCACCTATCACATCGGCTTTCCCGTGGTGAACAGGGCGTCCTTTGGGATATGGGGTAGCCTGTGGCCCGTCTTCAACAGGGCGGCCATGGCGTGCATCTGGTACGGCGTTCAGAGCTATATCGGGGGCGAGTGCGTCTACCTGATGATCCGGGCGATATGGAAAGGCTGGGTGGGTTACCAATCTCCCCGGGGTGCAGGTCTCGCATTACTGACATTGCTGCGAAGGACCGGGACACGATCCCAAATAGCTTCCCGGCCGGTTCTGGCACCACGACCGCGGACTGGGTCAGCTTCTTCATCTTCTGGCTGCTCTCCCTGCCCGCCATCTGGTTTCCGGTCCACGAGATCCGTCATCTCTTCACCGTCAAGGCGTACTTCGTCCCCTGTGCCGCCATGGCTTTCCTCATCTGGGCCGTCGTGCGGGCAGGCGGTATCGGCCCCGTTGTCGGCCAGCCCGCGACCCTCTCGGGCTCGGCCCTGGGCTGGCAGTTCGTCAAGGGGGTCATGTCCTCTATCGCCAACTTCGCGACGTTGATCGTCAACGATCCCGATTTCTCCCGCTTCGCGAGGAAACCCAACGACGCACTCTGGTCTCAGCTCCTCACCATCCCTATCGGCTTCGCAGTGACATCGTTCATCGGCATCATCGTGTCCTCGAGTTCTGCCGTCATCTACGGCGGCGAGCCCGTCTGGGACCCTACCGAGCTTCTGGAGAGGTTCATCGACGATGGCGGCCCCGCCCAGCGCTTCGGCGTGTTCATCATCGCCTTGGCCTTCGCCCTGGCCCAGCTCGGCACCAACATCGCGGCAAACTCCGTCTCGGCCGGGACAGACATGACCGCGCTCTTCCCGCGGTACCTCAACATCAGACGTGGCGGGTATATCTGCGCGGCCGTCGGCCTGGCCATGTGCCCCTATACCCTCCTCACCTCTTCCAACCAGTTCACGACATACCTGTCCGCGTACTCCGTCTTCCTCTCCTCAATCGCCGGGGTCATGGTCTCGGACTACTACTTCGTCCGCAGGGGCTACCTCGAGGTGAAAGAGCTGTACGACGCCCGCAGCACCGGGCCGTACTACCACTCCTTTGGCGTACACTGGAGGGCCTATGTCGCTTACATTGCCGGTATCCTCATCAACGTCGTCGGGTTTGCGGGCGCCGTCGGGCGTAGTGTGCCGGCTGGCGCGACATACATCTACGACCTAGATTTCTTCTGCGGTTTCATCGTGTCCTCGGCGATGTACTGGGCCCTGTGTAAGATCTCTCCCATCCCGTCGTGCAGTGACCACTGGATGGAGATCGGCGACGCGATTGATGATGTACGGCTGGCGTACGAGACGAGCGAGGGCGAGGAGGAGGGACAGGACAAAGGCGATGATTCAAAGATAGTCTGAGAGCATGTCTCTCACGAATGCGGACTCTTGAGTCTGGCACGAAGCATCAGATACATTTCAATTTACGTGGTGATCTGTGGCCTATGCTTTTTTTGACTCCCCCGTGTCAAGCGCTTGTGCCCTCTTCTTCCGCTTCATGTCCTATCTGCGCCCACACAGCCCTACATCAGAGCCTATTGGAGTTGCACCATCAGACCACCAAAACCAGTTCCCGCACCAGTTGTTTGACCCACGGGCCCAGACACTCCCAGCAGAACTCATACCCCACACGGGCCTGCGCACCACGTCAGCTCTGTGACAACACGAGGCAAGTAGGACCTGGGAAATACTCACACATCATATGCATACAGCCCTCGTTCTTCTCGATCGGCGCCGCACACCTGGGGCACGCCTTTGTGGTACTCCTCACCGTGCTCTCGCTGTCCTGGTCCTCCCCACCCCCCCCTCCTCCTCCTCCTCTGGATCTCCGCCGCCATCCGCCTCCTGGCCTCGGCCGCCCTCCGCTGGTGCTCCTCGAACCGCTCCCGCCCCGCCTCCGCCTCTCCCCTCTCCCCCACCTGCTTCCTCCTCTCCCTCTCGCCCACGGCCCCGGCCCAGGCCCCGGCCCCGGCCCCGGCCACCCTCCTCTCCCGCATGATGCCGTCCGCCCTCTCCTGCGCGCGCCGCACGGCCCTCGCCTCGTGCCCCGACCGCAGGGCGCGCTCTGCCTCCCGCCCGTGTGCCGACACGAAGTGCAGGGGGTCCGCGAGGTACTGCTCGTACTCGGCGCAGGACATGTTCTCACGCGCCGAGCGCGCGCTGGCGTTGTTGTCGTCGTTGTCGCCACCCCCGGCGCTCCCGAGGAGGGGGATGCGGTGCTGGAGGCAGAAGGTGGTGCCGCACGCCGCGCAGACCACGATGAGCCCGTCATCGGCGTGGATCTGGCCGGAGGTGCAGGAGGGACAGCGGACGAAGCCGGGGACGGCGTCGATTGTGCGGTTGAGGGAGCGGGAGGTGTAACTGTTAGATCGGCGGAAGGTTGGTGAGTGTTTTTTATTCCATCTCATTTCTTTCCGTTGCTCTTTGGAGGGGGCGATGTAGAGTGGGGGGAGGAGGGGTGGCGGAATGCAAGGAGACTCACGTTGCGAGCGTCTCGCCGTCAGCATATGCCTCAATCTCTTGATGTGTTAGTCATCTGTTGCACATGGGGGCATGTAATGCTTCCCTCTCTCCACTCTTTCGAGCTTAGCTGGGATCCCATGTGCCGTTGAAGGCAAACCAGACACGCATCGGACAGGCATCTACAATTGCTGGCGGTGGTGGTCTGCGGGAACAGGTCGGCGTGTTTCGAGTCGAAGCATAACAGGCATTCCTTGGTTGCATCTACGGGCTCATCGTCCAGGATAGCGGGACTTGGTGACGGCCGGGACTTATGTTCCAGCCTTGCCTGGTGGAATCGCTTCCGTGACGGGTCATACGATTTCGGCCGTGCTCCCGTACCTTGTAGAGGCTCGTGTTCTGTTATCAGGCCGATGAGATTGATGTTTGTGAATGCACTGGCAGAAATTGATCCTGCAGATTCAATCTTGAGATTTGTGATGAGGCTTTCTTTTTTTGGGGGGGGGGGAGGAGGGGGGTTGGAAAGCCAAGACCATCTTTACACTGGCCGAGAGAGTAGTTCTCGAGTCACTCAGCAAACCAGTCAAACTCGAATTCTGAGTCACGCCTGTTGATAGTGATTCGAATCCAAAGGAGAGAGGCCTGGTCTACCTGGTTGTACCATACACGGCAGAGCATGACCTGCGAAAACATGTAGCCCTGACATACGTGTTTGCAATATTTAACGAGCGAATCAAGAACTCATCCGTGTGTTACAGTGACAATGTCCTCCAGAATAGAATCATGAATCGCGAGGTCTTAGAAACACCGTTCAGGCCCTGCTTTGGGGGGGCTCGCAGCATCACAAGCCCACGTCCACCTCCCCTAGAAGGCGAAACTTGTCGAACCTATGTACCGTTGGTTGATGGTGGGACCGGCGGCCTCGATCGGGAAGTCGGCAGCATCCCAGATCTGGGCGGCGGCGAGGCCGAGGCTGGCGTCGGCTATGATGAGCGTGTAGTTGGACACGGAGCCGTTGAGGCCGATGAGCGAGAAGCCCCAGACGACATTCGCGAGCGATTCGGACGAGCAGTTCCGCCAGGGAACGTCGGGAAGCACCCCAGCAGCGGCCGGGAAGTCGGCATCGCAGCTGATCTGTTCGGCCATCTCGTTGGTGCTCACGTCAAACTGGAAGCTGGGTGGTCGGATGGATTAGCAGACTGACGGGCTGGTCAAGTACGGACCCGCGGTGGTGATTTACCTGCAGCCTGTGCTGTGCCGGGTGCAGCGGGCGACGAAGTCGGTGACGGAGAACTGATAGGGAGCCTCACAAGTGGGCGGGCCATCAGATCCAGACCCAGAGCCGCTGGGGCCAGGGCCAGTAGGACCTGATCCACCGGGTCCGTACTGTGACGAGACCACTGCAATAAGGGTTGCAACGACAGCGAGAACGGACTTCATGCTGACCCGATGTGGAAGTGTGTTATGTGGTGAAGCGAAGTTGTGAATGGGCCTTGGAGACAAGATAGGACGGGGACAGCTGCTAAGTCTGCCAGTTGCAATGACAATCAGGAATCCTAGCGACTCCAGGAAGACCTCGGGCCTATTTATCATTTCTGCCTAGGCTTTTGAAGCTGCCCAACTCTGGAGGGTCTTCGGCCACGCCATATCTTGCGATATCCCAGCACTGGTCTCTGTCAGGTGGTCTGTCTAGCTCTCTAGTGTTTCCTGGAGATGTACAGCATCTGTCACAAGTTGTGTCAGGATGCTCGACACCGTAGCACAGCCACGGCATAAGCCGGTCTGGATCCCAGGGGTGGTTGTGCTTGCTGCTCAGCTGTAGGCGCTCTACCTTGATCAGATGGAGTGATTGAACAAATTTTCGGGGCAAAGCTCATGAGAGGTTGGTTGGACTTTTGCTTAGTGGCCATGTCCTGATTCTCTACAGCAGAGCATTTCGTTCGGCAGAGCATCAATCTCTTGCCACTGTGAAGCATATGGGGTCAGAAACAACCTCCTGTGAAATGTATACCCTGGACGCAACACCATGAAGCGAGGTCTTGAAGACATGTCTTGACAGAAAGCCAGACTCCAGGAGTCATACATGGCTGGGTTGAGACCATCGAAGCGAATGGGTGTGTCAATTCAACCAAGAAAAAAGAAAGAATAAAAAGTCCCACGGCTTCTCTGCCAAGCAGCTTCATCTTGGTGACGTCTCAAGCTAGTTCTATTAACATCATGGGCCTATATCCGAGTTAATTTTTGCAATCAGCTTGACATCCCACAAGATTCCTTGCGAGTTTGAGTCACTCGGCTAAGAAGGTCACTGGTAAAAGACACAATACGATAGCATTGTAATGTGGTAGGTTCTCATGTTGTGTTGCTATTGATCCACAATTGGAATCCAAAAATCCAGATCTGGACTAGGGCGCGCATAGTCAGTCGTTCCCAACCGAGCGAACTTGACCTCTGTGGTCATTGGACGTGTGAATATCTCTGACTCGAACCTCTTCCGATTGCTTTCTGGAAGCAGAATCCCCTTCTCAACGAGAAGTGGGACTTTGTCAGGCCCCGGCTCGTGACTGTTATGTATTGTAATCAATAGTCAGGGGTGTACTCAGGTATAAGAGAGGCAGCGGGCGAGGGAGAAAACCGCTGGAACCTGATTGAACAAAAAGGCTAACTCGTGAAGATAGAGATGGTGATCAAGTATGGGAAGGGGGCTAAATGGCAGCACTCAAAGTGGTTAAATAGTTGGGGGTGAATGCAAGGTGACACTGGAGCTGTGGATTGGAATAGAAAACCAAAGGAATGGAGCCCAAGAAGTAAAAAGATCGAGGTTGGCACAGCCACAGATTTGAACACAGGACCTCCAGAGTCAGTCTCTTGTTCGTCAACTTTCAGTTTTTAACTGGGCTAAAACCTTCGTCCCTTCTCCGACTACAACAGACTACAGCAAGTTCCCCACGATCTCGACCAGGCGGTCTAGCGACCACAGCCTGCTGGCACCAACAGATCGGCGGATCGGCAAAATAATGCGGTCAGGTGACTGCTGGCACGATGCGAGGCGTAGCAGGGAGACAGCAGCTTAGAGTCCCATTCGGCACGAGTACGGTGGGAACTAACTAACTGCCTTTGCTTGCCAGCCCCGTGGTCGGTCACGTCTTCGTTGTTCGAAATCGAAGTCGTCGCTCTGACCATCTGAGCAAGCCGCCTCTTCTTTCTCAAATCATCGTATTAGGTCCTTTTAATTCCCGACATAGCGGATACGCGACTGTACAACAAATATCGAGCCTCGTCTGGCTATTTTGTCCATCGATCCTCACTCGGTGGAAGGATCTCGAAGGCTGTCATCCTGTGTCTCAAACGCCTACTTCCAGGGCCATTTGTCCAGGAACTCTTTGTCGTCGGGCTCCAAGAGAGATAGGTGATATCAGTGCTACGGCCCCTGACGAAGACGCGTAATCCTCGGAATTCCGATCAATGATCAGAAGCGTGTACGAACTGAGCATGCCCGACAGTGAATTGTCTGAGTCATCAGAGTCTATAACGGGTGCTCCAGCCGAGCGAGCCCAAGTTGGGGATGCCACACGAACAGCCTGCCTTTCCCAAGATGCAAGATGCGCAGTCTTCTTGCCAGCACCCGCCCGGAGGCCTTTGTTGCGATGTCCCTATGTCCCTGGTCTTTGGTTGAAAGTTGTGGGGCCTTTCCGCCGAGGTAATGGTGCCACCTTATTGGCGTATCAATTGGGCGATGGTTCTTTGCGCTTCAACTTAGGAAAATCCGAAGTGATTGCCATGTCGTCTGCAGTGCTGGAGCTGGTGGAACGGAACCGACGAAGCCCGAAATTCTCCGCGCTGAAGCTAGTTTCACTCAGCTGCCGTGCCTGAGCAGGTTGAATCTCGTGAGACTGGCAGCAAGGAATAGGGAGTCTTCGCGTCGTCAGCTCGACACGAATCTCGCCGTAAACGCCAAGAAATGCACGCAAATGAAAGGCGGCATGATTCCCGAGAACCTGTAGTCCTATAGCAGACAATCGCTTGAGGTCTGGGTCCGAAGGGTTCTGGACATTGGCGGTATATTCTGGACTGTTTACCTTGGTCCAGAGCAGCCAGAACGCGGCCCGACTCTAGGATCACTTGCCGATAACGGTAGATTAAGGCCCAATGACTGTTTATTCGTTGTTCGGACTGAAGACTGACACTGGAGAGCGGTTGGTGATGGCTCTGCACGCTTCGGATCAAAATGACTTGAAATTTTGAATTGGGCAGATGTCGTCGTGAAACCTCGACAAATAGGCATTCAAACCGACCAGACAGACCGCTCAAGAGACCATTCAAGACCCCACGAGCCTGACTTCTCTATGTCGCAAGGAGCCGGTGATATGTGATCACAAAGCTGAGCGTGGTCGAGTATCGACTGGAGACAGGAGGCACCAGGGGAATAAGGCTCACAAAAACATTGTTCGGCCTCTGGTCACTCGCTTTCCAACAACCAGCACGATGAAGGGTCTGTTGAGTCCCACCTTACGGTCAGATGTTGGAAACATCTCACAATGATACATCCGGTTCCATATACGGGTGATCCAGAG
Source organism: Endothia cerciana (assembly GCA_026119935.1). Classification (NCBI taxonomy): domain Eukaryota; kingdom Fungi; phylum Ascomycota; class Sordariomycetes; order Diaporthales; family Cryphonectriaceae; genus Endothia; species Endothia cerciana. The sequence goes on along the minus strand of JALRMH010000036.1, from coordinate 215,341 downwards.
CCTAGGCCAGTCAGCAGACAGGCGACAAAAGTTCCTCGACCATGGAAATCTGCAGCTCACCTTTGCAGCCGTCATCCTTCCCGAGTCATATCTCACCATCTTCTTGACCATGTCGGCCCAGCCCTCATCAACACCCTCCAGGATGTCTTCCCAAGGTCGGCCTTGAAAGATTTGGTAGAAGTCAAAAGGCGGCGTCTTGAAGCTTTGTGCCTCGGGCCATGTCTCCCTCGTGGGCGTGCCGATGGTTTTGAAGATGCTTAGGATCAGGCCTAGCTGATTTCCATCCTCATGAACGGCCCTAGATTCGAACAGCGTCTTGGGTGGACGCCGCGCACACTCGGCCAGCATGCATCCTGCCCCCCACATGTCAACAGCTGTGCCGTAAGACTTATTGCCGAAGAGGACTTCGGGCGCACGGTAGGGGCCGGTGCCGATGTCCAGGATCTTGCCGTCGGCAGGCTCGGTGTGGACAGACAGGTCAGGGTGCCAGGCCGTACCAAAATCAGACAGATAGGCCGGACCATGAGGCGTCGCTAACAGGATGGCCTGTGGCTTGATGTCGCGGTGGATGATACCACGGCTGTGGATGTCCTTCAGCGCCTGTAAGAGATCTGTGAAGATGGTGCGGATTTGAGCACTGTCCAGGGGCCCGTCATCCAGAAGCCCGGACAGCGTCAGAGGCATGTATGGGAAGACAAGGGTGAAGCGCTGCTCGTGATCGCGGAAGGACTCCAGAAGTGGTATGCAGGGCTTCTTCAATCTGGCAAGGATCTTGGCCTCGCGAAAGGGATCGTGAGGCTCGATGTTGTGCGTCTCGGTGATGACCTTCAAGGCACGGTCTTTGCAGCGGTATACCTCGGCCGTGACACCGCTGGCGATGTATCGGCAGTTCCGATAGGGCCCTATCCTCTCCCCCGATGCCTCTTCGACATCACCGTCATTGCCACGGCTGTTTATCGACGGCGGTGACGATTGAGGGGCCGTTGTCGGCTCCAGGACCCCAGCCTGCAAGGACTGGGAGATATCGCAAGCGGCATCATACTCCTGCTGTGAGGCAGTCAGCACAAGAACTTCCCATTGTCAGGTGCCTTCACTGACCCGTGATGACGAAGACCTGTACACCTCATTTTCTATCACAAGAGCAGTCTTGCCGGCCACAAGCTCCGGGTTGGACTCGAGGGCCCGCTGGCTAGCCCGGACCATAGGTTAGACGGGGTCCCAGGACAGGAGAACGTTTGGGGGGGGGGGGGGGACTGCTCACATGGTCTGAATATTGTCGTACCGTTCAGAAGCGCTGAGTGAGGACCGCCAGTCTTCCTGCTCAGCCATGGCGAGGCTCGAACGGTCAGCCTTGGGCACTGCGCTCTCCTCATCCAGACGGCGAGGTGCATGAGCCCGTGGTGGTGCAACGAGGAGCAGCGAGGTCGAACGGTCCCTGCCGTCTTCGTTACGTATGCGGACGACATCAGCCCGGCAGCCAGCCTGCGCTAGCCACCTGAGGCTGCGGCAGTTCCCCAGTGGCTGGGTGCTGGACTCGCGGGCCGCGGCAACAGCTGCTGGAACGGAACCCTAAAAAGAAACCCCCCTCCCCCCCCAAAACCGAGCCAACCCTTGAACGTCGTCTGGACGCCAGAACCGGCCCAGCGCTGCGGGGCGGCCTGAACCGTGCTAACGAAGATCGACCTCTGCCCCAACGTGCCCAACCTATAGCACGCCTGGTCCTCTCCTCAGCGCTGTTTCCCCCAATTTCACCGTTGCCTGCCACCCTTGTGCCTGTCCACCTTAGCACCCTAAGTAGCTAGACCTTACCTCAGGTTTCCACATCCACCTCGGATCGAATCTATGGGCTCGCAGTTTGATGAACCCATTTCCAACAAGCTGCCACTCCCCTACGGCCGCCTCGCCTTGCCTCGCCAACCAGCACTGTGTCGCCCCGGCATTCCCCATACCAGGACCGCCAAGAGCGACAGCGTGACTACGGCGCCTCCTCGCGATCGCGCATTCTTGGGAGACTACGCTTTTCGGAGTGGTCCGAATGCGTTTTTGCGGACCCCAGCCGTCATCTAGCTGAGGCAGGCAGTCTGATCATCCAATATACCTAGCCCAGATCCCGCAGCGCGACGACGCATCATTACTCCTCCACGGGCATCCGCGCCCCTGAAGATTATCCCCTCGGTCTTGTGCTTGTGGGAAGGTCTCGATACCGGTGCAGTCTGTCGAGCCCCCTTCACCCCTCCCGTCCGCCGAACGAGCCGGAGGCAGCGACGCGAATGCTACCCGATGAATCGAATCACCTCGCCCTCCCCCCCCTGAAATAGACGACACCGGGCTTGCGCCGAGTACACAACATTATTCTTCAAACAATGGATGACCTTCAGAGATCCGAATACCCGGCCATGCTGGTAAGCTTGCCCAATTGGCCCATGCGGGCGGGACCAAGCCGTTGCTGGTGTGGCGCGCCGTAGTTGCTAGGAGCCTTCCTTGGGCGGCGGCAGGCGGCGGCACCGCAGTCGGCCTTCCGAGGGCTGTTTGCTGACGACTTCTTTCTGTTCCGTTACAGGCAAGCTTGTCACCTGGCCAGGCGAACCAGGTCGTGAACGAGCGTCTGAGGCGGATTAGCAAAGTCAACAACGAGATAGCAGACTGGCTTCAGGTATGACCACCACACCACACGTCGAAGCAGCGCACATACAGGAGGAGGAGGGAAGAGAGCCAGACTTGTGGAGAAGTCAGGGCGGACGATCCGGGGGTCGCAGGGCCAGGGTGTCGTTACTGAACAGCCAAATCGCAGGAGCGCCGACGAGTCGAAGACCAATACGCTGCTGGGCTCAAGAAGCTGCTTATGTTCAAGGTGCCCAATTCCGGGTCCGAGCTGGGGTGAGTCTTCAGAGACCCGAGTCGAGCCCATGACCGTGCCGCCCGGATGGGAGGGCTGACGATGTGCCTCTACTTCGCAGTATCTTTCAACCCTCGTGGGACAAGGTCCTCCGCTCCACGGACGCTATCGCTGCATCACACCACCTATTCGCCCAGCGGATCGAGAAGGATGTCGAGCAGGCCTTGCGCCAGTTTCAAAATCGCAAGGAGGTACAGAACATGCAGACCATGTCCACAAACCTGTCCACCATCGCCAAGGAACTGGAAGATGCGCGGGAAAAGGTCGACAAGCTGTCTAAGAAAGGTGGGAAGGCCAGCGCCCTCAAGGTGGACACGGCGACCGCAAGACTAGAATCAGCTTCATCGCAGTGGGAGTCGCAAGCCCCCTTCATTCTCGAGACCCTGCAAGCCCTCGACGAGCAGCGCTGCAATCACCTCCGAGACGTGCTTACCCAGCTCGAAACCCACGAAGTCGACCAGTCGGACAGGCTGCGGGCCGCCGCCAATGATGCCTTGGCCACGATTGTGGAGGCTGATACTGCGAGGGAGGTGGAGAACTTTGTATCGAGGGTCACGGCAGGGAAACCGAAGGTCGAAAGGAAGCCGGCGATGGCAGAGAGAACACCAACTGCGACGAGGCAGTCGACGTCCACCAACGCCCAGCCGCCCTCGACGGCGGACTCCAGCCTGGCGCCGCCACCATCCTTCTCTCAGCACGATGATAATCGGAGTGTTCACTCTGCGCAAGGCGAGGAGAGGACCGGCAAGTGTTGAGAATGCTATGATATCTCCTGCTTGAAGACGGCACTGACACTTCTACCAGAATCAAAGTTGCGCAGCCGGATCGGAACAGTCTTCGGACGGCGGCGGCAGAGCATACATGGTGGCTTTGGCCAGCTTTCTCCAGGCAAGAACAACGGTCCTTTCAACCGCGCGTCAAGCAGTCACGGTCGACTGTCGCCAAACGCATCCTCTAGCAATCTCGCCGGCTCGAGCGCCAACAGGCTAGATTCCTTGGTGGAAGCTCCTGATACGCCAGGATTACCGAAACCTCTAGAGCCGGAACTAGCTGCCACCACTAATGGGATGTATAGAGTAGACTCTGGTGCTGGCGCGCCGACATCGAACATTCTTAACGGCGCCACTGCTGAAGAGATATTCGACGCTCCTCCGGGGCCACCGCCATCACACTTGAACAAGGAGGGCGAGCCCAACAAGGACCAGGATGGATTCACAATACCGCCTGCCGCAAACGATCCGATATCCCAGGCACAGAGGGAGGCAGCAGGCGAGACAGGGGAGGAGCACGATCAACTCTTCAAGCTGAACATACAAAATAGCCCGATTGCCGAAGAGGATCCTGATGAGAGCAAGGCTGCCATAGCCAACGTTGCGAGCACTCTTGGTGTGATGCCCTCCCGCCGGACAGGTACGGTTCGTGGCCGCAGAGATGTGCGGAATACGATTTACATGCCTTCAAACGCCCAACTGCCTCCTGCAGATCCGTCTGGATCACCGTCAGCGATCGCTGAACCGACGCAAATCCTGCCTCCATCCCCGGCGCTTCACGGAGCAAGCAGCAGCATGAGCTCCAAACCCTCTGCTATACATACTCTAGCAAGTGAAGCCAGCGGAACCGCAACCAGCGACACGCAGTCGATCAGGAGCGCAACCAGCCTGGGAAGTTTCCTGCATGGCAAGCATCCGGACCTGACCGCACCCGGATTAAACTCCAGCATCGTGGAGACGGTATCAGCGACCTTTGAGGAAGGCGTACTCAAGTCTGTGAAGATCAATGGAGAGATAGCATTTGCGTACAACGGGGATGGAACGGTCCCTGAGGGTAGGCGACGCCGATCCTACAGAGTCTCGTTATCTGTAACTTGCGCTAACAGACCTCCAGCACGTGAGACGATCCGCATCAACGACTTCCCTAGTCTGGAAGCCATTGGGCCCAACCGAATCTTTGTTTCCAGCACACCGTCACCCGATGAGTTCACCCTCGACCTCTCACACATTCCCGCCAAGAGTGCCACTCCTGGCTTTACCTACCGTGTGCATGCAGAGGAGCCTACATCTGACCTTGCCACCCACTGCCCCTTGCTCATCAAGCCGGTATGGAAGCCAGCTGGTGACAAGCTCGGCCTCCTGCTGCAGTACAAGCTCAACCCGGACTTCCTGCACACCTCGAAGCCGGTGGTCCTGAAGGGCTTGACTATAGTCGCAACATACGAGAACGCAAGGGCAAGCGGTGTACAGACGAAACCCGCCGGGACGCACCTGAAGGAGAAGCACCTTGTCTACTGGCGCGTAGGAGATGTGGCCCTCAATTCCGGCAACGAAGACTGGCAGAAGATTGTTTGTAGGGTCATTGGTGCTGAAAATGCCGAACCAAAACCTGGCATTATTGAGGCCAGGTGGGAGTACATCAGCTCGAGCACGCCTAGCGACGAAGGCACCCACGGAGGTATATCTATCAGCAGACGGGGCGAGAGCAAAGGCAAAGAGAAAGCCACAGATGATAGTGGCGAGGACACTGAAGACGACCCGTTCGCGGACGAGAGTGCCGCCGCTTCTCCGAGGGGGGTCAGCTGGCATGACGTGCCGCTAGTGAGGAAGATCGTCAGCGGCAAGTATGAGGCGAAGTAATGTGGATGTGTCGGGGCAACGAAGAAGATAAAAAGTCTCATTTGTATCGTCTTCTATGGCTGCCTTATGTTGAGCGGGCGAGTATTCTGCATACCGACGTAGGCATGTCTATGGGACGGAGGTGACGTTATCCTTGGTTTTTTTTTTGGGGGGGGGGGGGGGGAAGGTGTTTTTTTGCATTCATGGACTGGACATCTTTCTAGGGCAGAAGACATTCTGTGTTAACCCTTCTACTATTATACCATTTCTGTTTGTACATTGCGAGAGGTAGGATGGGACCGTGCGCGTGCGAGAGAGAAGAGAAGGAGAGACGGAGAGACGGAGAGACAGAGACAGAGACAGAGACAGAGCACAGACAGACAAACCACCGTGTACATATTGATTGCATTTACCGAGGAACTCCGTTGATTTCTTGCCGTCTGAGACCGAGCCCCTCCCCCCCTCTTTCTACCTCCAATCTTTTGTCTTCTTTCTTCTCCGAGCAATGCTCCCCCGAGTTCAGTCGGATCATCGAGGGTCTATTCGAGGGAGCTATCCGTACGACCTGGAGATGACTTGCCGATCCCCAAGGGAACAGAGTCCCTCCAAACTCATTGCCAACTATGGGAGAGCAGGCGCAGGCTAGTATTGCCTTACTCGCGCTATGGTACGTGAGTATTACTACCTTAGGCCGAGCTCGCGCTACCTAGACGAGCTTTAAAACTATAGCCTTATATACACGCCTCCCGAGATTCTCACACCTACAATAAATGACACATAGGTTTTATTAACGAGTTCTTTATAAGCTATGATCGGGTTTTTGTGCACAGGCAGAGCGGCGAGGCCTCTTCGCAGGCTGCTCACGAGGTATTAACCAAGTTGAAGTCTATAGCCCCCTTGCAAGGCCTGGCATTAGTGACCTTAGCCGCCCCTGCACACTTGGCCATGGCATTTTATACTGACAATTTCTCACACTTTTCGCACCATACAAACAGGCTTTGACCAGGTGTCTACAAAATGTCTGCCCTCTGCCAGAAATGCAGGGTTATCCAGTTCAACGATGCGGAGCACAACGGAACTATCCGGACCTCACGTTTCCTTCGTCGACAAATCCTCCAACAACGCCTCCTCCTGGACAATGAGCTTAGGGACAGACCTACCGAACTTTATCACAGCCCGCAGCGGATGGCTGTGCGCTATGCTCTGTCATTAAGGATCAGATCACACTTTTCCTCAAAAAGGATTCGCAATATACAGAGCTAACTCATACACAAGCCGTGTTACCGGCTGAATACTTAATCACTTGAAGAGGGAGAAACCGGGGAGGTCGTGGATGGATGCGCTATCTGCGTATTTTAAGTTGCTCGATGTGAATCAGAGCGGGGGGGGGAGAAGCTTCTCACGCGCTACGGCTTGAAATACGAGCTAGCCCTACCAGTATTCCTTTCTGACCTAGCAAGTCAAGATCCCTGCGCAGAATGGCTGCCCATACTACGCAGGCCTCTTGAACAAGACATCCTATCCGAGGCAGGCCTACAGCGCTTGAACGAGCTCAAAGACAGAGCCTTCTCGATCCCAAAGCCTCTCCCGACGACAACAGGCCCGTGCCTCCCAACACGGCTGGTTGACGTCGGTCTTCGAAACCCAGACGAAAAGAACGAGGAGTCCCGACTCGTCATAAAGGCAAACTACCCACCACTCCAAAGCAAGGCGGAGGCTCAACATTACATCGCCCTGAGTTACTGCTGGGGTCCACCCGAGGAAGCCGAAGCACCAGCTCAAGGCCGAGGCGCTAGAATAACCGGCTCCACCAAATAGCATTTGCCACCTTCTCAAAGATACACCAAGATGCTGTTCTGCTGTGTCGCGCCCTGGGCATGCGTTATGTCTGGATAGACTCCCTTTCCATCATCCAGGACGACAAGAGAGACTGGGGACGTGAGGCAGGACAGATGGCAAAGTGTCTACACCAATGCCTACTTTACCATCTGCGCCGCCCAGGGCAACTCGTGCCCGAGTGATTTCCCGGAGCGCACAATTCCTTCTCAGGTCATCGATGTCCCCTTCACATCGTCCACCAACTCTTCCATATCGGGCGCTTTTTCTCTGTTTGTATCACCGGATAAACCCATACACAACACTGAGCAGGATTGCTGGGCGGCAGGCTATTGTCCGACTTCTTCAACCCCTCCCCGCCGCGTCCGGACCCATATCGGTTCGCAACACCATCTTACGACCCTTACTCGCGGGATATAGATAACTGCGGCTGGAATAATCGGGGCTGGACATTCCAGGAGGCTACGCTGAGTCCGAGAGCACTGCTCTTTGGTGGGCACATGGTTCACCTATGTGCCGGCGAGAGCTTGCTCGAGCCGGAAGACGGATCCGGCGGAAAGTACTTTGAGAGGGCGACCTACGTGCTGCAAAAGGAGCATGGAAGTGTCACGGAGGCCGAGAGTAAGATACTCCAAGGCTGGCGGTCATTAGTCGGGGCTTACTCCTCCCGGTCGCTGACCTTCCGGAGCGACGTACTCCCAGACCTGTCTGCGCTGGCGCAGATTTGGAACGAAAATGTTAAGGTGAGATACCTCGCCGGCCTCTTCAGTACGGTCCTGCACCGCGAGCTCCTCTGGGCGGACAACGGCATGAGAACGCCGGGACAATTTCTCAATCCAGGGTCCGATGCCCAGTATACGGCGCCACCCTGGAGCTGGGCGTCCTAGCCGGATTCTCTATCGTGGGCGTTCCCATGCCTGGAGCTCGTTCAGACCGGAATTACAGCTCTTGGAAAGTGACATAACTCTGGACGGCTTGAACCCCTACGGTCGCGTGCGGGACGGGCACCTGTTGATCGTCTGTCAGTGGTTCTGATCCCTAGCAAGTCCACCGATGCAAAAATGCGCGATGATGAAGATATCACATATCCGGATATGTCGCGAGGTCTTCTTGTACTTCCGATAGAGAAGCCCGGCGAAGTGCTGACCCGCTCGAGTCTTCTGTAATCCCGCATATATCTCCTCGGGTGAGGTCTACGCAGGGTAGGTCACGCCTACCGGAAACCCATCAGTGGCCATGACGACACGAGAGGCCGGCCCAGCGATGCGGTCAGCTCGATCAGCAGGGCAGGTGAGACGCGAGAGACGATCGAGGCGACGATCGAGAAAACATGGAGTAGCTCAAGCAGGAGGATGAATGCCTTCGAGACCCTACCTGGTTGCTCACCCTGAGGGATGAAGAGCAAAGGTGTTCGATCTTGAGTTTTACTTCTCGTGGGTGCTATTCGATAGCATTTACATAAGAAAAGGAAGAACAGAAAGAAATTAAAAAAAATTAAAAAATTGCGAGCCAGTACTCTCACTATGTCTTGCCTTGTGGGCGCAGCCTTCGCCCTCCTCGACTGCACCAACGGCAGCATCCCCTCACCAGCCTCTCTTCGGCGCCCAGATCCTCAACGTCGCCGCCTCCCCCCGTCAGCAACTGGCAGAATATCACGGGCAACAACGTCTGCTACGTGACGATCGCCCTCACGCACCCGGGGACCGGGAGCGGCACAGTACTGCCCGGCCGACTGGGACGGGGTCCTGGCCGACGCGCTGGCGGTCCAGTGGAACGACTTCACCATGGCGCAGCAGTGGCCGTTCACCGTGCAGAACAACGAGGGGTACGCGCCGGCGCCATGCGGGTTCGCCTTCGCCGCGGCGCGGGCGGTGGAGGCGTGCGACGCGCTGGACGGGCTGGTCGACGGCATATCCACGCCCGCGCTGTGCGGGTTCACCGCACAGGGGGCTCGTGGGGGCGCGATACACCTGCGGGCCCGGCGGCCCGGCGGGGACGTCCAGCCAGCAGGCGGCGGACGTGGTGGACAAGATCTGGGGCGGGGCCAGGACGCCCGAGGGGCAGGTGCTGGTACGGGCTGGTCAAGGGGGCCAGCTTCTCGAATACAGCGCCGAACATCGCAGGGAACGCGACCGCGCAGCCGTTCACCGTCGCCGATTCCTGGATCCGCGGGTTTATAGCAAAGGATCTGGGATTCGACACGACGAATACCCCGTATGCCGAGTTTGCGGGTGTGTATCTTTGCTTCCCACCCCCGCCCCCACAAAGGGCCGGTTCAGCAACGTTGACTCTGCGTCCAGACATCTTCCTGCAAGGACATCTCCAGTACGACTCGGCCATCGGCAGTGCCTGGCCGGACCTCGCCCCCTTCGAGCGCCGTGGCGGCAAGATCATCACCTGGCAAGGACTGGCCGAGGGCACGATCAGCCCGCAGGGCACCATGTTCTACTACCAGAAGATCCTCGCCATCGACCCGTCCGCGGCCGGCTTCTATCGGCAGTTCTACCCCCCCGGCGTGGGTCACTGCGGCTCGGGCACGGGCATCATCCACGACGGACGCTATCGGCCAGCTTCGCGCGTGGGTCGAGAACGGCACGGCGCCGGGCGTTCTGCACGCGGCGAGTGCGTATCCCGCGAACGCGTCGAGCTCGGCCGTGGTGAACCCGACGGACTATGTGGCGTTTCTGGACTTGTGCCCGTGGTCGGCTGTAAACCGGTATAAGGGGAGTGAGGATCCGGCGCAGGCGGGTTCGTGGGAGTGTGCCACTGGTACGGGATGGGAGGAGTTCTCGGGCCTGAAACCGGGGAACTATAGTGTCGTTGGAGAGCCGGGGTGGTATGGCTCATCTTTTCCTGTTGTTGAGATATGATGAAATCGAGCCTGATCTCCCCTCCAAGCCAAAGGAAGACTGACTGCCCCAAGCAACGACTTTGGAATAATGGTTCCGGCCTCCTGCAGTATGTGCTGCCTCTCCTCCTCCCCGGGTGTGGAACTGCTTAGATTGTGGTTGCCCACAAAGCAAAGCCTGCCTGGAGCTAAATAGAGATCGCTTTGGTTGTCCAGGATTCAGTGACAGGTCGAAACCTGGGCGCAGCATTGGTGTAGTGCGTATGCGCGTGATATTCCCATGACTAGCAGATTTCGCCCTTGCTACATTGCTATGTACATCGGACAAGGAAATGAGCCCAATTTCGATGCAGCTACCCCATCATGCTGTGGAGATGACGACCAGCTGACCATTCAGATGCAAAGGGCCACAGGGCCAAACATTGAGCGTCCATCTCATTGTAGGGCCCGTCCCTCCTGAACAGCCTGCTCATAGAACTCGAGGGTAAGCGCAGCCAGGAAGCCCGGGATGCAGTTCTTCTCACGGACCCAATACTTAGTCAGGTCCGACAGCTTCATTGCAAACTCGCTCCTGGGGCCACCGCCAAACTTCATTGAGCCTCGATCGCCATCAAACGTAATGGACCGCTCGTGTTCGTCGGTCTCGGAGGCGTAATATACTGACTCCACCCGCATCTTGTTGGTGGGGATGAAGGTGACGTGCCAGCCCAGGAGCGCGAAGACGGCCTCCTTGAACTCGTCAGACTTATCCTTCCACACTTCTTTCAAACGTTGACACTGCTTCTTAGCAGAGGCAGTGTCCTTCTTGGCGTTCTCCACATCGCGCTGAAGCGCGACGAGTGTAGATACAGGCACTACCTGGAAGGAGGTAGTGCCACCCTCACCGTCATGGATGAGCGTCCGAAGCTGCTCATTCTCGGTCCGCAGCTCGTCGATGGTAGCCTGCTTGACTGCCTCGTGCTTGGCCGTTGGATTGTCGCGCAGCTCAAGAATGCGCACGTTGGAAGACCGCCTGGCGGCCGCTAGCTGATCCCGAGCTACGGACAACTCCTTCTCAATGACCTTGTACTTGGTCTTGAGAGAATCCAGGTCATCCTGCAAGGTACGGTTTTTGCGTGTGAGCTGACCGATTTGCTCGTATTGGGGCGAGTTTTCGTCAGTCGGTGCGGGACGCTTGGCACCTGCGACAGCCACAGGACCATTGAATGACTCCTCAAGATAACTCATTTGAGCTTCCAGAGTCTTGACTTCCGACTTGTATTCGTCAACCAGCTCTTCAAGCTTCTGTATCCGCTGAGCCTTCTCCTCATCAAACTTGTCAGGTTGAAATGTGAGATCCTCAGATTCGTACATCTTGAGCTGCTCGCGTAGCAACCTAGACTCCTTCTCCGCCAGAGCGCGCTGTCGCTCTAACCTTTGTCGGGCCTTCTCGGCCGACCCACTCCCACCGTTAGTCTGGAGCTTCTCGATCTGGTTCGAAAGGCTGGCCTTCTCCTCCTCGACGCCCTGGATTATGGCGTCACGCTCAGCGATCTGGGCCTGAATCGAACCGACCTTCTCGAGAAGCGAGGCCGAGTTGAAGCGTTCTTGGACCAGGGCGCGGGCTACAGCCTCGGGAGAGTCGAACTCTGCCTGGCCCTCGCGCTCGAGATACGCAGACCAAGCATGACGTTCAGCTTCGAGACGCTCTCGCTGCCATCGCTCCGAGGCCAGCTCGGCCTTAGTAGCCTCGGCGTCCTCCAGCCTGCGCTGCAGCGAAGCCTTTTCCTCCTCCACGATGGCTACCGCCTTATGTGACTGGCGCAGGTGTCTCAGCTCCGTTAGCTGCTCCCGGTTCGTAGCTTCCAGCGTTCGGATGTGCGCGACCTGTTCCGACAGCTCCCGCCGTATGATGGCCATTGTCTCCGCATCACCAGTCTGTGCCTTCAGCATCAACACCTCAGCCTCCATGTCGCCAATCTTGCCGTCCTTGTCTTTGATCTGGTTTCGTGCTTCCTCCAGGCTGTTGTCTCTTGCCAAGACGCTGTCTTCCAGCTCCCGAATCCTATTCGCATCCTTTTGGAGCTGGGCGTTTAAATCAGCGGCCTTCCTCTCTCCGAACCGGGCTGCCTCATCCTTGGCGGCTATCAAATCCTCCAGCTGCTCCTGGGAGAGCCGGGCGTGCTCCTCGGCGGCCCTCGCACGCCTCTCGACCTCAGCCTTCTCGCCCTCGTGCTGCCTGCGCAGCTCGTCGAGCTCCTGTTGCAGCCGCTCGAGCTGCCTCAGGGCGGCATTATTCTCGCTCTCAGCGGCCTGCTTCCTCTTGAACTCCTCGTCGGCCAGCTCCTTCGCCCTTCGCAGCTCGCTCTCCTGCTGGATGCGCTGGATCTCGGCATTGCTCTTTACATTCTCATTGTCGTAGCGTAGGGTGCTGATTTCCGCCTTCAGTGCCTCAATTGCCCGCCGCTGTGTCTCGTATTCCTCTGCGTCAGGGGGGGCGACGTTTTCCTTGGATGACTCGCGTGTCATCGCGCGAGCAATGCGGGGCGAGGGGCCAGACGGGGATCGCGAACGAGCAGACGCTGCTTCCACGAGGCTGTATGATGGTTGGGCGCTAGTCAGCCGTATCGCGTTCATCTGCGGGAAGAGGCAGTCAGTAAGCCTTAGGGACGGTGCGTGAGAGCGTGCATGATAGGGTGATGCAGCTTTTACCCACCCTCGACTCCCGCAGCGAGGATGTTGGTCGCGGCAGACCAGAGGAGCTGGCGCGAAACCTGTTGGTCGTGCTCGATACAGACCCCCGACGCGAGCTGGCTGCCGATGGCGGCCTCTCGCCGCCTGGGCCTTGGGGCGTCTGGGGCATCATCGTGGGCGGCTTGGAAGTGCTCCTGGCAGGAGGTCCAGGGACGCGTCGTGTTGACGATGTTTGGGTTGACAGCCGCGCTCGGGTGGGAAAGTTGCCTGCCCCTACAGCCGTTGGCTCCGGCAGCGGGCGCAGGGGCCGAGTTGTGGGTTCACCCCGGCTGCCGTAGCTGCCAGTGCCAGTGCCAACCTCCTGGCCTGGCCTGGCGTGCCTGGGCCTCGGCTTCGAGGCCCGCATCTTCAGGACCCGAAGCTCTGCAATCCTCTCCAGCAGGTCATCTCTTTTTAGTGTTAGCATGGTCATTCCTGAATCGCGCCAGCATTGGCATGAACCTGGTCCCAAGATCTAGATGCGGACACAACGCATTCAGCCCAAATGCAGGATTAAGAAGCTAAATGCAGGACTAAGAAGCTCGACAGAGCACAAAGGAGCGGCTCGTCTCTCTTGTCTAGGAGGCTTCAGCTCGGCCTTGATTGTTCTTGGCCTGGTTCTCAAAAGGTCACAGCGCTATGTTCAGAACGAATGGTCCTACGTATTAATCATGGCCATTTTTCTTCTGTCGTCTCTCGTTTCCCAGGTGTCTTGCCAAACACGCTCTCCAAGGTGGTCAAAGGTGTCTGTTTCCCTTATTACGCTCGGCTTGTCTGGATCTGGTCGATGGTGGATCACACACTACACTTCACAAAATCTTCTTGCGAGATAGGCCAGCTTTGCAAGACCCAAAAAAGGTAATCAGAAGATAGGCGTGTACACAAAAGACTTGGGGCATGACCTGGTGCACAGTTAAGTGTTCTTGAGGTCCCCCCCCCCCCAACATATATATATCTATAGATATATATATATATCCCCGCGATCTCATCCCTCCGGATGCCTCTGCCAGGACCCAATGTAGAGATTCTGTGGCTCTTCTTCACTGTCCATCCTCTCGGGATTGTCATCCGACAGGACTGTGAGACCACTGCAGCAGACAAGCAGACAGGATAGAGAACTCCCTGTGCAGATCTCCTCATCCGGCGTGGTCTGGGTCTGGGCATGTGCTCCCCCTGTCGTCAGCCCTGGGGATCCGCCCGGGGACCCGCGATGGACCCACGATTATGACGAGGACGGGGATGCTCGATTAGCTCCAGGAACTCGCATCATATCCCATAACAAAAGGCTCTCACCTTGGTCTCCTGAAAGAAGAGGGAAGGCTTTCCAACCCGATCTTGACCTCCTCCTCGTCAACCCATGGCAGGACCAAAAGCCTGATACCCTGCAGCTCCGGCTGCCAGTCCATTCCTGCTCCTCTTCTTCATGACCATCTCTCTTTGGCCGGATCGATCTCCACCCACATTCTTTACAGCATCCTGAACGCGGTTTCGAACGGCGGCAGAAATGGCGACGCTGCGTCTTCTGGTAGGCTCTGCCGGACCCCACGGCGTTCGGGATGATACTGACCGTGGCCCCTTCTGAACAGGCGCACAGCACCGCGGTGCGACCGGTGCTCTCGCGACGACTCTACGAGCATCCGTACCACCGACTCGAAGCCATTCCTGCCGCCATCCGGTTCCTCAATGCGACCGGCTACCTGCGAGACGACGGCGTCCAGGCGCCCAAGAGCCAGGACAAGCCGTCTCCAAAGACTCCCGAGAAGGGTCCAACCATCGCCGGCGACACCAGAGCCCCGACCGAACCCGCCAAGAAGGCGGCGGCTTCCTCCCAGACCGCCGATGCCCCTGATGTCGCGGGCAATGTCCAGCAGCAGACGCCAGACAGGGCTAAGTCTGCGCCAGCCGTAGACAACACCAAGACCGGCAAGGATCAGAGAGTCCCTGGTGAGCCCAAGGAGCGCAGCCCGACCACAGCCCAAGCCGCCTCATCCTCCAAAGTCCTCAAGTCCGAAGCCTCGTCCTCGTCTGCCAACTCCTCTTTCGACGATATTGGCCACGACTGGGAGGACAACCCAAACTTCGACATTAAGAACTTCTCCGAGCTGCCACATAGCAACTTTGGGGTGAACCAACACATCAAGATCAACGACGAGTTCAAGGAGGTTCTTAGAACGATCCCCTGGCAGTTCCGTGCGCCCATTCGCTATGCGTTCGCATATGGTTCCGGCGTGTTCCCTCAGTCGAAGTCGTCCGGCCGTGTTCCGACCGCCGAGGAGGTTGCGCGCGTCCATCCCAAGGCGCCTCCTGCGGTCCAGAGGGCCCAAGACGGCACGCCCAAGATGATCGACTTCATCTTTGGTGTCACCTATACCCAGCATTGGCACTCCCTCAACCTGAACCAGCACCGGGATCACTACAGCGCCCTGGGCAGTCTGGGCTCGGCAGCTGTGTCGTATGTCCAGGACCACATGGGCGCGGGTGTGTACTTCAACACGCATATCGTGGTCAACGGCATCCTGATCAAGTATGGGGTCGTCAACATCAATGCGCTGTGCCGCGACCTGACCGAATGGGACACCCTGTACCTCGCCGGCCGCCTCCATAAACCCGTCAAGATCCTTCGCGACGACGCCCGCGTGCGCCTCGCCAACCAGATGAACCTGCTTTCGGCCCTGCGCACCGCCCTCCTGCTGCTGCCCGAGAGGTTCACCGAGCTCGAGCTGTACAACACGGTCGCGGGCATCTCCTACCTCGGCGACCCGCGGATGACGCTGCCCACCGAGAACCCCCAAAAGGTGTCCAATATCGTCGGCAACAACATCGCCCACTTCCAGCGGCTGTACAACCCGCTGATCGAAAACCTGCCCAACATCTCCTTCGACGGCTCCAGGACGGGCATGGGCCGGAGGCTGGTGCAGAATATGGACCCCGTGCGGCGGGGCAACATGGTACGGCGGCTGCCCAAGTCCTTCCGGTCCAAGCTGTACTTCCAGTACCAGCGCAAGTTCGCGATCCCGCAGGCCGAGTTCGACGCCATGATGCAGGCGGACCGCGACGCGGACAGCGTGAGCTCGGTCAGGAAGAAGGACAGCACCGGCGTGGGTGGCGTCGCGGGCGGCTTCGAGACGCGCATCGCGCAGGACGACCCCGCCGAGCTCACGGCGCGCGTGCGAAGGGTCATCAAGAACACCATCGGGTGGCCGAGCACCACGCAGAGCTTGAAGGGCCTGCTGACGGGAGGCGTGAGGAAGAGCTTTGGGTACGTGTGGGAGAAGGTCGAGAAATATCGCGCGGGGGCGAAGAAGGCCGCTGCCGCGCCTGCGACCGCCAAGGAGGAGGAGACCAAGACGGGACCTGAGGAGGTAAAGACGAAGCCTCAAAAGGAGACGAAGGATTGAACGGGACGCCCGAGGACGGCTTTATGCGACATCTTGGTGACGCTTCCCTGGGGGCTGGTGTCGTTTTGACAATACAGAAGCTCGCAGAACGGCAGGAGAAGGAGCCTGCGGTGCATGCGGCCAGTCCCCTAGGCATCAGACGGGACTCATCACCGAAGTCGCCCCCTCAAGACATTCGGGCCTTTTTACGAGATATCGCCCATGACCAGCCATGTGGCAGGACAAGCCATCATGTTGTACGATTACTTGCATCTTAGGAGAGGGCAATAAGGGTTTCCGCACTGTCAGTCACGGCAACGACGGTTCAACATTGCGGGTCAAAAGGAATGAAATGCATGCCAGACCAACGGACAAGCAGCCGGGTTCAGGCTGGAAGATACCAAACACTTCGCTTTGCACATTGGGACAAAAAAAAAAAAAAAGAACTTCATAGCCGAGTCGAACAATCAACAAGATTTCAAATTGACGGGTTGCATTGCAATTGGTGACTTGCCTAGTGGTCACGCCAACCGATGATGAGCGGATCAAAAAGAGAATGGTGGGGGACGTCTGAGAGCAAGAGCGCTGGCTCCTCTAGTATCGACTAGTAGGACTTCGACTAGATAGATCCACCGGAGTGATACTGACGGCGTGATCCCACCAGATCTGCTGCTGCAATTCTCTCGCTCGATCGTCTCTTCCCCGACTTCGGTCTCTGAGGCAAGAGTGAAGTGGATGCGCGCATCGAAGAGGCCCATCGATGAGAAATTCTGACGATGCTGTCCGGCAAATGTTGAGATGGGACAAGTGCATATATCATGCGTGAGAAGAAGCCCAAGTGGTGGTAACGAGATTAAGTATTAAGTATTCCACAGGGGGTGACAACTGTTATCCTATGATGCATCGTAGCCACGGCCACGATGATGAACCTTCCAAGTGTTCAGCCCTCCTCCGCTGCGTCCTGAGGTATGCAAGGCAGCGCACGGTAGTCTGGCAGCAATCTACCATTCCTTCTTGGCGAACTGGGCAGCCTTGTCGACGATCTTGTCGCCAAAGCTCTCCTTGCTCCCGCCATACCCGGAGGACGAGGACCCCTCGCCGTACCCGCTGCCGCCGGCGCGGTACTCATTGCCGCTGTCATCTGCCCACATCATCAGCACGCGACATATTACCCTCCGGGGCCTGGAAACACAGCACCAATCTTACCTGAGCGAGACTCGAATCTGCTCTCCGCATTACCCGCGCCGAAGTTCTCATTCGCTGCCGCCATGGCGGGCATGTGCCGTTCCTGCTTGCCCACGCCGGAGGAGAATGATTCGTTCCCGAAGCCGTCCTCGCGGTCGCGACGCGAGCTGCCGCTGAATGTGTCGCCGTTCATGCCGGAGGGGAAGTTGTCTCGGCCCACGCCATTGTCCATGCGGTTGTTCGCCTGGCCGAAGGAGGAATCGTTGCCGAGGGAGGAACTGTTGCCGAAGGAAGAATCGTTGCCGAAGGAATCCATCTTGTTTGGCGGTGGACTTTGCTGGATGCTGGAAGGACTAGAAAGGCTCTCGAGGAGTTGAGTCTCTGTATGTGAGGACGTTGGGAATTGGCAAGGCTCTTGATGATGATGATGGGGTTGGTGGTGGTGATGAGAGCTGAACCGAGGGGAGGACCAGAAGGGCTTGAAGCGTTCTTATACTTGGTGTGTCCCAATTGAGACCAGTCGTCCATTCTCTTGATGACTTCATCCTCGGGCTTGGTGGCAACAAGTCTTGAATGACAACACTCGTTGTGCCTCACGGGAGCCATGCTTGCCTGACCTGATCGCGCTTCCTCCTCTCCTCTCTCCATCGATCCCAGCGCAGAATACGAGGCCAGGTTTAGAAACCTTACATGGTGGCCGACCTTGCTTTCGAAGATATCCGCAGTCATCGCCACCGGGCTTCAAATTCCTCCTCGTCGTTGGCGACCAAGAGCACACTCCACCCCCCCCCCCTCCCAAGCCATCCTCGGGCGCCAGTCTGTCGCACCAGACACCCGGTCCTTCACCCCAGCTCAGCGAACAAGTTCCAAGTTTAACAATCCGTATCGCAGCCTCGCAGCGGAGGTCTACCTCGTAAATAGACCGATTTGCGGGCGATCACCCGGCAGAAGGGACGTGAAATCAAGGTGAGGACCCCGGTCAGGACTTCGGGATACAGTCAGAATTGCCTGGCGCAGGGGAGCTCGGGGCGGCCCCTGCTCGACGGGCCGCAGGATGACGACAGGCTGGGACCTTGTCTGCAAGTTTTGGACCCTGGAATCCCCCCGCCCCCGCGTCTGTGTCTGCGGCTAAACAAGCACATGTGCGTCCAAACGCCAGGCCTTCGAGTATATGGGGAGGGGGGGGTGGGCCACCGAGGAGGGGTTGGCTCTCAAGTACTCGGGTTCAGCGCTTACGACGAGCTACACATTGTTGTTAGAGGACTGTCCAAGCCTCAACAACCCGTTGTCGCCACCTTTCCCACACCCACACGTGATCCGAGCGGGGTTCTCTTCTACAAATGCAACGACTCTTTATCAGCCGGGTCTCCATCACTATCAGAGGCTTGGATCCGTCCATTATGCCCTTGACAGGCACCTCCGAGGGCTCCCCCTCCAGGTTAAGGTTCAACCTGGGTGTCAACATTCATCGGTGTAGGAGATATTTGCAAAACACTTTGGCCCGGGGTCGCTAGACGGCGAGACCGCCACGGGACATTGGAAAACACTCAAGTCCCCTTGCGACTGCCGAACTCTGAATGACAGAACTTTGGTCTCTTGAACCTTCATGGCCTTGAGGGTTGGCCTATGGTTATCTGGGTGCTCATACATTTGCTTCTACAGAATATTTGACTTTCCAGCTCACATATGCGAGCACCCCAGATCAAGTACTTCATCTACAAATACCTGTGATGTACCGAAGATTGGTGCCGAGATTCCACTTCAGATATTGTCAAATCCTCAAGGTCGATGCCGCAGTTACAAATCACCAGGATATATAGGCATGGCCGCCTTTCTGTGCGTATCTGGTCCGGGACATGCTGCACGGAATTGACACCGCCGTCGGAGAGGGCTCGATGAGATCAAGTGATCCCACAGTCTCGATGTTTACTGATGATGTGCATATCAGTAATGCCTATCATTCGGGTCCGGGCAAAAAGGTCATGCTACTATATAACGGTCCGGGAGCACCGGGTTCTACAGCGAGGAGGCTAACACGTGGCTTCGGTTGTGCGCTATCATTTGATCCAGGCTAGGTGCTTTGGTGCGAGGCTGGACTGGGAACAAGGCGATCAAAGGAAAGTCCACGTCCCGTGGCTTCTTCTCGGCATCTGGGGGTAGATCGGCTTATGATATGATGAGGCGCTGGAGACTGTCGTGGAAGCCTGCGCACCAGTCGGCTACCTAGGTGTGTATGACCTCGGTCATCACTAGGTCAAATGGTGTCCCAAGGCCTATGGAGCGTCGTTCGAACGGCAGCTGTCGTGGCAGCAACCGTGCTTTTTTAGTTCCT
Organism: Endothia cerciana; assembly: GCA_026119935.1. Classification (NCBI taxonomy): domain Eukaryota; kingdom Fungi; phylum Ascomycota; class Sordariomycetes; order Diaporthales; family Cryphonectriaceae; genus Endothia; species Endothia cerciana. The sequence continues at coordinate 195,546 of JALRMH010000036.1, read as the reverse complement.
TCATGTGGATTCATGGTCGAGTTTGGTTCCCAAAAGCTCCCGAAGGCGCAGCGGTGGTGAGTGATACACAGACTAATGATGGCTGCGAGCTACGATATTCTAACCACTCAGCTCACAAATCACTGATATAGTCCAGAGGACAAGCGGTGGGGGATCTGCTGTTCATCCTCTAGCCATGTCTTGGCCGTTTGTGCCAGGTGTCTGGGTTACCAATCTCCCCGTGCCGTTCACGTCCCTCGATCTGTTGCCAGTGCCCAAGGAACACGAGGAGGGCTTACCGGCATTCGATGTTTCAGATCGTTCAAAGGCGAGTGTTCCCTTTACCGTGGGCATCCCGAGGTCCTTGGCGACTAATTAATTCCTCGGCTGGATGCCTGGCGTATGGGTGGAAGCTTTTACAGGAAGCCAGACCGATGAAGTCCTGACAGGACGTTTGACATGTAGGACCAGTACCGGAGGACATTGTCCCCGCAAATTTCTCAGGCTCGCTGAAAGTCTGCTGCAATGTCGCCCAACAGAAGAACCTTGCGACGCTGCAAGGTGTGATTGACGGTCGAGATGGGACAAGCCTCAGGTGAGCCGTCGAGGGTATCAAGGTGAGCCTATGCTGTGTAACGCATGAGCTTATATCATATCTTTGATAGCTCGTCTCCGGCGCTTTTCCTTGGAGGAGGTGAAACGAGCAGGCTCGCTTAGATGCAACCAGAATTCTGAAGGCGACCTGGGACCACACGGCCAGGGAACCGGTGTTGGGAGCACAGCAGGAGTCACGGAATCGCAGCCCAGTCACGGTCGCACCTTCCAGACGTCTGGTGATGCTCTCACCCGTCTTGCCGTGTTGTCGTGTTGCCGTGATGACGGTTGGGCCCACCTATCAGATAATGCCTGACCATATACGCGCCTCATTCGTTCAGTATTTGGAAGGTGCTCCCGAAGCTGTGGGAGGGAAGTGGAAGTGGAAGTGGGAATGGGGAATGTTGCCCCCTCCCCCCAAGGTGGCCTCCTTCCTCAACGATCGCTCCTATTGCGTGCACTTCCTCCCCTCTGTCGTCCTTGCCCGAATTGAGGGATGATGTGTCTGAGCATCATTCACAACTTACACATGCACACCTTCGTAGCTCCTTCCTTCTGCCTGAGACACAACATGGCCATCGCCCTCGCCTTGCCACCAGATGTTCAGGCCTGACCGCTTTAGAAACTCTCAATCTTCCCACAACTCTCCTCAACCACCAACTACCTGTTCTTTCCCTCACGGCTCAGCAAAGACAATTCAACAAGTCGGTGCTGTGTGTCCTCGGCTGACTTGAACATCTTCACACCCTCATCTACCCAGAACTCGTCTTGCCTTCTGTTCTTGACTCGGTCCCAATCTGAGACAGTTCACCTTGTCCCACTACATCGTCTTATCCATCCCCTTTCAATCGTCAAATCAATTCCACGATGCCTCCTCGCGCTCCCTGGCAGACGCGAAACGAGGACACTGCTGACTCCAGTGGCGGAGAGGCTCTCGTCTCGCGGTCTCTGGGCCAGCGCCTCCAGTCTCCCATGAAGGCTCATGTCGCCGCCACCATCAGCGAGTTCATCGGAACCTTCCTCTTTCTCTTCGTGCGTGTGTTCCACGGCATTTGGCTCAGCGGCGTCGTCAATCTACTAACCTGAACTATGCTAACAGTTCGCCCTTGGGGGCACCCATGTGGTCAATACCGCCGTGAACCCGGCCTGGGCTGTCTCCCTAAACCAGGATCCTGCCAAACTGCTCTACATCTCCCTCTGTTTCGGCTTATCTCTGGCTGTCAATGTCTGGTGAGTTTCACTACAAAGCACGCTTTACCAGGGGGCTTCAACCTGGAGGCAATTTGGTGATGGAGACTGACCCAAGTCCCCGTCAGGGCCTTCTTCCGCATCGAAGGCGGTATGTTCAATCCCGCTGTGGCCGTTGCCATGTTTGCGACTGGCGGCATCAATGTCCTCCGTCTTGTCCTCGTCATCGTGGCTCAGCTTGCCGGCAGTATTGCCGCCTCTGGACTCGTCGTCGGTCTCCTTCCTGGAGGGACCATCGCAGCTGCGACCACCCTTGGTGGCGGCATCTCGGTTGTACAAGGATTCTTTCTGGAGTTGTTTCTCACGGCAGAACTGGTGCTTGTCATCTTCATGCTTGCCATCGAGAAGAACCGGGCAACTGCTTTAGCCCCAGTCGGCATCGGCCTGGCACTCTTCATCGCCGAGATGGTGTAAGTCGAGACAAGACTCCCTCAGGTGATGAGCAACAGACTGAATACTATCAATTCCAGGGGAGTGTACTACACCGGGGGCAGTCTCAACCCAGCGAGATCTTTTGGAGTGAGTTGAACCCCCTTTCAAGTGATTATCTGTATTCCAAGTGGTCTCATCCACTCCGAGCACTCGTACAAGTCGTCTAAGGACATTCTTGTCATGCATGACAAATCTCGAGGCAAGCATAGAACCACTCCTACGATCATTTTCTGACAGAAAGATTCATTCAGCCAGCAGTTGTCACCGGGGGTTTTCCTCACTACCACTGGATTTACTGGGTTGGTCCCATTCTTGGCGGTCTCTTCGCAGCCGCGTTCTACAAGATGGTCAAGATGCTGGAATTCGACCTCATCACTCCTGACATCGACGCACCAGCTTCGAAGAAACCAGAGACCCAGGCCGCCCCGACCAACGGCCAGGAGGTCTGAGTTCTGTGAGCAAGCAGGTCTGAGTTCATGGACACACCCAATTGCCTCTGGTCCACCGCCACTTATGCTTTCCGCCCTTCGGACGACTATTTTTTCTTTCTCTTTCTCTTTTTCTTTTTGATCTCCCCTTTTCTTTTGGGCAGCCTCTTATCATGATGATTGAAGGCAAGTAATGACAAAGATTGTGTTGGACTCCATCCATTCAGAACCGGAATCTTTTCCTGCGACTGCGGGTAGAAGAGCCTGTGGCATTTTTTTACCGACGTTGAAGTCGTCTAGTTCTAAGTTGACCATACTCTTGCTTACTGTATGCTGGTTGTGGTTATGGTAAATTACAATTCAATGGTGTCAGCAAGCTTCTGCACTTTCTTGACCTCTTCTGCTTGCTCGGCGAGATCGCTGTCGACGCTCATGCTTAAATCCTTGACCTCGTCAAACTCCTTGGCCATCGTGTCGATCTCTCCCCTCAAGATCTCCCAAGAAACAGCACCAAGGGGTACCCGAATAGGTATTTTCTTCCCGCGCGACACGATTTCGTAGATTGCCTTGGCTACATTCTCGGGCTTTGAGAACGATTTGATGACTTCAGGGTTCTCGCCGTATGCAGCTAGCAATCGGGACGGAGTATCTGGAGCCTCATAAGCCGGGTGAGGTGCCAAATGCACCATATTCGACCCCATGCATGGCGTATCAATGCCGCCGGGCTCCACAATTGTAAAATGAACTGTTCATATTCACCCATTCGTCACTAACGTCGCATCACAACGTGGTATCTATGACCACAGATGGAAGAATAAGACGATGGCGAAGAGACTCACTGTTCCACTCCGGCCGCACCTCGCGGTTGACACTCTCGGTAAACCCCTCGAGGGCAAATTTGGCGGCGTTGTAATAAGCTAAGCCGGCATACCCCATAAAGCCGCCCATGGTGCTGACCTGCACGACCGTGCCGCCCTGGCGGCCGCCGTTCTGGGCGGCCGCGTTGGACTCGCGCATGATGCGCATCGCGTGCACGGTCAGCTGGGCGGCGCCCCAGAAGTTTGTCTCCATGAGCCTCCGCGCCTTGGCATGCTCAGCGTCGGAAGAGCTGGGCGCGAGCGTGTTGGAGGCGAGGGAGGTCTCGGTGTCGCCTGACAGGCCGTAGCCGGCATTGTTCACTAGGGAGAGGGGTTATCAGGCGAGGCTCCCCAGAGGGGGGTGTATGCCTGGCTGGGGGGGGGGGGGGGCAGGAGAGGGTGCCCCTCGACGACAAGCTAGAGAGCTCGCGAAGGTCAAAGTCTTTGGGGTTCAGACGGAAACAAGAGGGTCGGGTCTTACCAAGCACGTCGATCCTCCCGAAGCCCGGGTGCGCTAGCACGGTCCTCAGCGCGGTGCCGATCGAATCGGGGGATGTCACGTCCAGCTCGACGACGAGGACCCTGGGGTGCGAGGGCAGGAGGCCCCCAAGGCGGGCTGAGTTCCGGGCTGTGGCGACGATCCGGTGCGTTGGGTGCGCGGCGATGAGCTGGGCGAGGCAGAGGCCGACGCCGGACGAGCAGCCCGTGACGAGCCAGACCGCGCCCGCCGGGAGGTCGTAGATGGGCTTGCTGGATGTCGCCATTATGGACAGGTGCTGGAGGGAAGTTCAGGCCCGGGTGTTCGTTCACAGGCGGGGTTGGTGGATTCGGGCTGTTGGGCTCACGGGTGTTTCTCCTAAAAAGGAGGTTCGCTACTGGAACTGGGTGAGGAGGGTGATGGGAGAGGCACACAGCGTCTCCGTCGAGAACATTGCGGGGATCCAAAGCTCTTTTTATCCCACATCTGCCGTCTGTGTGCCGCGCAGCAGGCGCGGGCCACCCGGAGACAAGATGCTGGCCGACAAGACCCGCATGGCGCAGCAGCGCCCGTACGCTTCATTCAGACTTGACCGTCTACGCGAAGCGGGCGCGCGGGCGCGCGGCCGCCGGCGTCAATTTATATCTACGGGGCCAGATGCGGGAGTGGGTCTGATGCGGACGGCCGCCAAGCCCGAGTGGCCTGGCACGCCCGCCCCCGGTCTTCGGCACCGCGTGCGGCCGCGTGCTCCGCGTCTGTATCTCCGGGCTACAGCCGGGGGGGGAAGGGGGGGTCCTCGCGTCAAAGCCCTGTGCTCCTGGGTAGGGTTACGTCCGGAGTGGACTAATTCGTGAATTATTTTGAGCTCTTTGGGCACATAATCTCATGCGAGCGTGTAGGTTGAGTAGAACGTTGAAACCGAGGAGTGTGTTAAAAAAACCCTGCCTCCCGAGCCCCCCCTTCTTTTTTTTGTGTCCAGGCGGGGTGCCCAAGACAACTGGCTGCAGTGGTTCTGGCTGTCCATAGATCCCTTTGTCTAGCATGATTCTCGGTCTCCTCATGTGCAGTACTGTACTGGGTAAGAGTTGCAGGGCAGTGGGTTTCGAGATCGAGATTTCCCTGTCGTGGTGGCTGACCTCCCCTCCATCCTGTTCAACTAGATGGCACAAGATTCAAGGAGCAGCCAATTGCATGGCTGAATTCTAGAAACGGGTCCTGTATGGAACGTCGGTAGGTTCCGCATTCTTTCCATCACTTTCGAAGCAGGTTCGGTAACGACGTGTGGTGATCGTCGATTGTTGCCCTGGCTCGCAGGGGACATCCACAATGACGCAAGTGCGACGAACCTCGCAGGTATAAGACGCCCCCTATCACATATTGCGGGCGATGTTCGGTATTGCATTACTAAGAGCAGAACCCATTTCACACTCTCGCGCTCAATTACATCCGTCTGAATCGCACAAGGAAATATCGAGCCTCTCTCATTACCTCCCCCACCCCCTTATCTGCGCCCGCAACAATTCCATCGTCTGCCCACCATGTTGCCCACAAGACCACTCCTGAGGCCAGCGGCCCCCAGCTCGACCTCCCCCCAGAGACACTTCCTCAGCCGCCGCCTCAACAGTATCAGGAGAACGCCCCCGGAGCTGGTGCCCCTCTTCACAGTCGTCGGCATCGCCCTGACGTTCGGCTGCGGGACGCTGCTCCACAAGCTGTGGACGAATGAGGACCATGATATGCGGCTCAACCGCCAGGACAGGCTCGGTGACAATAGGTCGGTGGCTGTCAAGAAAGGGGATTGATTAGAGGTTGGGTGTTATCGAGATGTGGGGTTACAGGTGAAAGTGAGAAAGGTTAAGGTACTTCAAAGTAGTATATTCGTAGTATATTAGTAGGGAGAAGAGGAAACATTTTGCCTGCGTCTCGGCCTGTATGGGGCTTTCAAGAACCAGAGGCCTGCTGTTTAATGAAAGCTTAGCGCACGGTCCGAAGAGCTCTAGAAAGGTGCTAGTCACAATTCTTCGTGTTTGGAAGCCCATTGAAGACAGAGATGTGAGGAAGAAAAAGAAAGAAAGAAAGAAAGAAACAAAAAATACAGACATCCTCTGTTCCCGGGGACTGAATACTATGTCCAAAGTTGTCCAGTCCGTTCAGTTAGATTTCATAGAGATACTAGGACCTCGGGAGCCCGTTTGCTCGGAAGCTCTTGCTAGTACATCAGAGATCCACTCCATCGACTCAGCGCCAATTTGACCATATCAGTTCTCGATCTCTTTATACACATAATCCAAACCGGAATATCTCATGCCGGAGCCACAACCGTGCCGCTTGTTAAGAAAACCACGTCGACAGCAGCGAACCTAGGCCATATGCTATCATATATAGAAGTGCATTTTCAAGGGCTATAATGGCATCGAAGGATACTTACGCAGCAGTAGCACCAAAGATTTCGATCCGCCTTGCATTCGTCATCATAGCAAGTGCAAGGGAAAAGCACGCAGAAAACACGACGATAATACCGAGTTTCACGGTATTGAAGGGGGATAATGTAAAGCACGATAATCGAGAGGATGAGCAACAGTGAGGCTATAACTGTGGTGATAACATGAGCTGCGCCGAACAAGAGAGATTCCTTGTAGTAATAGATTCCATCGGCGAGCTCAGGTGGTTCGGGGTCCTGTATAATTATCTATCAGTATGTGTATTCTGAAACGGATACCTTTATCAAAGCTCAAGAATTGTCCTTTTCACCTTTGATTTCTCCCCAAATAATCGATGGTAGAGTGGGAATAGAGTGTTCTTGAACCATCACGGGGTCAGGTCCTGATGTGTGCGAGATTTAACTGCGATGAGATCTCAAGTTTCAGAAGTCGACCATGTCGATCTGTCCAGGCCACGGATCGGAAAGGCGCCCATAGAAGGTCGTACGTATCTATAAGTCAATTATGCAGGAGTATTCCTGACCATATAAGTTTAATTCCGCATAGATGTCATAGGAAGTCAGAAGGGACATTTGCTGAAGCTACCGGGTATACTTACTGTTGGAAACAGACAGACGATGGGCACTCGACCATTTCGCTCTAGTTAACTTCAGTAGGACCGACGGTGACAAGATGCCACCACCACCCCCCCCTTTTTTCCCTTGAGTGCAGCATTCGACAAGCCTGCAAATATTCCAGAACAGACAGCGTCCCCCCCCCCCCCCCGAGTCGTTCTCTGACAAAGTCCAACCACTACGACAGTCGACTGCCAAAAAAAGAAATCGCTCCCCAAATTCCAGAGCCCTTCTAGCGTACGAGCTTTGGGTCCTTGTACGTACGACATCGATTTTATTATCTACCGGACCATCTGTTCCCCTTCCCATTTAGTATATGTCAGATCACTATAGTCGACAAATAGGCACGCCATGGGAGGCGGCTCTTTGGAACTGGGCCTAGGACCCGCCATTATCGGAGGCGCCGGCCTTGGTCATATTGAGGGCCTTGATATTATGTCGACACTATTTTCGTTCCCGGCCTGGGGCGGGATGGGAGGATGGGAAACACCACACGTCCCTCACGCGGTGTTCACCAAGCTCGCCGCTGTCGCTCGGATAGGTACGGTCATCGGTGAGGATTTGGAAGAGACACGTAGGGCAAGCTGAGGTTGTTACTATGTATTTTGGCCTGGCTGTGACCATGGCACTTGGGCCCTAGGGTACTACATAGTATACTTCACGAGAATCCACTTGTCAGAGTCAGGGATCAATAGCATGACCGCGGGAGAATTTCCGAAGGCTCTCCGGTTCCTCGATCATCACCAACTCACGTTTATCGCAGTTGTGGGAGTAGGGCATGCTGCAGCCACGTTTATTTCTACGAATCTGCGATTCACCAAGAATACGCATAGCTAGTCCATCCTGAGAAACCCAGCACAAGATGATTCAGGTCTCCCACATGCTTCGGCCTGTAAATACCGGGCAAGGTCCCCTCCGCAGCCCCCTAAAAGAACTATCTAGGTCAGGACTGTTCATAGCAGCCGAAAACTTCTTCCTCACCAATCCGCACATCACATAAAAATTACACATCAGGGTAGCCGGCTCTATGCACAACGACGGCAACGGTACCTACCATCTTTCTAAACGCGTCCTCTCCCACGTGTTTTTACAACGACAACGACTGTGGCGACTCGCCCGACTGCTGTGGATACTATATCTGTGCGCGGTTATGGACCGGCTGTGCTATGCATATACTACTCTAGAGCTTCTCTCACACTCTCTCACTTCGCTTGTAACCCTACACTCTAACATTTGACAACCCCATATTCGTTAAGTCTACATAAGTAAAGGATCAGAGTTGCGTATAAAATTTACTCATACGTAGTTGATTCTCGTCGCCATCTCTCAATTATATAGACAGACTTGTTTGGCACTGTAATTCTACCTAACGGATCCCTCCACCCCCCCTTCTCCACCCTCTTAGGTTTATTTTGGACTGTTGATCAGGCACTTCTGGGTCCCTCACCTCTCTTGTGTGGCCCAAGGTGTCGGTTCCGGCAGCGTCGCCCATGGAACACTGCAAGTATCCGCCAGTGCAGCTACAGCCTCTGCACTCGTCGAGTTTACGCACGGGATGCCCACGCCACCCTTGATATTGTTACAGATGATTACCGCATTGTTGGCTGTCCCGTTGCTGCAGGGCGATGTCACGGTGAAGTTCTTGAACACGATATTCTCGCACACCGCGTCGGGGTTCGAGCTGCAGGTCAGGGACGCGACAGCCCGCCCATACGCTCCGGAGGTATAGCCGGAGAAGCTGTCAAAAGTGACATTGGTGACGTTGACCTGCGACGGGTAAGCAGCACATTCGGTTGCGTTGATCTATGTGTGGTCAGCATCGCATCCGACATCCTCGGGCTCTGACCCTCGCCAAGTCTTGCGTTCATCTGGAAGGGGTAGGGGGAGGCCTTTACATCGAAGTAACAGGAATCCAGATACGCAGAGTAGCCGTTATTTGCGTTGTAGACGTTCTTAAATGTCACGTTGTTGATATAGCCATATCCGACATCCGGGCCAGCCCACGACTTTAGGCGGCCTCCGAACTCTCCGTTCAGCATCCAAACATTCTCAATGTAGACGTTCTCGATGATGTCTAGCTCGCCCGAATACTCGCCGATCGAGCCCATGGACTGTCCATGCGAGCCTAAATCATGCTTCGTGTCAGTGCTTCACACAGCCGCATGAAGACAATGAGTGTATGTACACACCATTGCAGTACATCGTATTGACATAGATGTCAGTTGTGTTCGCCTTGGGGCTCTACTCCAGGGTTAGTACTGTATTGCGGAGCCCGAGATGCTTTTCTCGAAGATTTCCTCCGAGAAATGGCAGTGCAAGGGAGAGGGAGGGCGACTTACGAAACAATCATCTCCGTTGTTCACCCAGGTTCTTTCGACGGTGAGGTGGTCCAGATTGAGCGAGTCAAAGAAGTCGGTGTTCGCGGCGACTGCAGAGGCGTTCTATCGTGCAACCATTAGTCTCTCAAATTTGCCCAGAGATTTGACGATGCCTGATAAGCCACGCAGAGTTGAAGATGATCTTAGGAGGACCCGGAGGCGATGCGAGATACCAGCTTACGTTCGATACGGCTGTGACGACCACATCCTTGTACTTAAAGCCCGATGCTATCCGCAGATTAGTTATTTCATTTCTTTCTCTTCGCCCACATAATGTTTAATCGATTACCTCAAACCCCCCCTACATGGGTGGCCGAAGATCAATCAATAGAGTGGGCTGTACTCACAAGTAACGATGAAGTTATTCCAGCACGGCGAATCCTTGAAGTGGATGCCCTCTATGACCCAGTCTGTCGCGTTCTGGGCATAAAATAACACCGGTCTCAGATAAGTGTTGTCCGGGTCCAGGATCTGGTTTCCAGCAAATTCGTTCCACCAGAGCTGCCCGTTCCCGTTCAGCACACCCTCGCCGTAGATCTTGACCTTGTTGCCACCCCATTTCCAGAACATAATGGTGTTCTGAAAAGGGTGTGAGAATGCCACGCTCTGCCAGTAACTCGTGTCGTTCGTAAAGAGGATCTCGCCGTCCAGGCGCACCTGGACGTCATCCAGAAAGGTCAGGTCGAGCGGCTGCCCGATGACAAAGGTCTGGTTGGCTGGGAGATAGAGCGTTCCTCCATGGTTCGCCCGCTCGAGGCCGGCTTTGAAGTCAGCAGAAACATCGTCAGTATCGCTGGCACTGGATCGGATGGTGACAATGTGTCTGGTCCGATCCAGAGGATGTGACGACTCGTAGGGATGCTTCTCCCGGAACTCGACCACGGAGCGAGGTGTACCTGGGGGTAGCGGGATGTTGATGCATGCTGCCAGCGTAAAGAGGGCTGGAAGCAGCGTCTTGATGCTTGGGGTCATCATCTTGGCTGAAGTTCGGTTACAAGTGACGCACCTTACCTACCCATGAAATTCATCTCCTGACATTGAGCTGTGACCGGCCTTGTTGCCGCCCTTTCTGTCTTATATACTAAAAGACCCCCCTTTCAAGCTGCTTCTGCATCAACCCCAGGTCATCTGACCAAGAGTCTCTAGTAATTGTTCGACGTAGCTATCCCGAAGCCGAGCTTTGAGGAGGACGTCATTACACCACTTACAGGGCGGCATGTACGGCCCACTCCACCGTGTAGGTCATTTCTACCTGCTTCTGACCACTCATGACACCCGGCCCTGTCCAGCTGGCGGCGGCGTCTCTGCCAACGAGAAGACCCTGCTCTATGCAAGGTCGCGCTTGTTACCAGGACCACACTTTGGAATGGCACCCGCCTCCTGCAGAGGCAGTGAGAAGGCGGAAGGGATCTGGTGATGGGATCAAGTCCTTTGTCTGTCTAAAAGACTTGGCTGGACGGCCCCTCGCCGGTCTTGCATAGGCCTGCGCATATATCATTGACGGAAAATCATCCTTCTCAACGGATCTTGTATTCCACTAGTATCCTCTGTCGATTCTTAGCCCCGGGCAATAATTCTCCAAAAATCCCCAAGCTGCGTCCCCCACATGTTCACCAGTCCCGACCCCAGACGATGCTGTACTGATGCCGGCGGGCGTCGGCTTAGCCGAGATGGGCTGATCTCATTGCAACGCTTGTGTAATCTGGCTGACTGCTCTGGTCTTGGTCTCGGACAGAAGACTGGGTTGCTTTCTGTTCAGAATCAGGATCTATGGAACCTGAGGAAAATGTGTTCCAACTGACAGGCTCTGAACAGCACTGGTGCTGACGAAACTGAATTGGGCTTTAGTTGGTGTCCGTAAAATCCATGGACTCGTCCGCGGGCGCAGCTCTTATTTGCCTCTCATCCATCGGGTGTAAGTTAACCTGATGACATCCAAGCATGGATTTAAGATGATCACATGAGCACCCAATGGCTTTGGCATGCCGAGCTCGTGAAGTTGGGAGCAATTGACATGTGGCACTTATACTTACCCAGGCAGATATATTTTATATTGCACAAAACCATCGTCCAGCTCGGATATCATCGCCAGACTTGCCGTAACACCTCAACTTCTTTCCCAAAACGATGACGGGTCTTGCAAAAGAAACAGAGCATTAATTATAGTATTATGAAATGGGGCTAACGGTCCCATGGACTCTTGAAGTCCTCTTCTGCCGCGACCCAGGACGAGATCGAGGTAATTATCGTGTTTCCAACCACCCAAGAGGCAAAAGACCCAGATATCTCATCAATCATCAGTCTCAAAAAAACTGCCCGGCCCCTTTACAAAGCTCAAATCGAAATTCCCCAGCACCCGCCCGTCCAACCTCCTCACATTGTCATCCCACAGGTACCAAACAGCACCCGCCACCCCTGCAGCAGAAGCTTGTATGACCGAGACCGCGATGCCCGTCGTCTCTAGCCTGGCCGCGGAGGTGACGACCCCGGCCGGTATTCCAATCACAAAAGCGCCCGCAAGCACGGTCCTCCAAAAGGTAACGCCTGCGTCCATATCCGCCACCGTGCGCAAGCTTACATGGAGGTTGGGCGATGTGAACTCCGTCGAGCGGCGGATGAGCGGACCCGCGGGGCTATCGAGGGTGTAGGCTCCCGCGGCCAACAGCCCGAGGATGAAAGAGACGGCGGAGAAGCGCAGGCCATCCGCCTCGGCTGGCCCCAGCCGGGACGAGACGTAGAGCCCGAAGCCGAGAATGCCGATGAAGGACAGCGCGGCGCCGCCACCAAGGACGAACAGGTGTGTCGACCTCACCTGGAAGGCGGTGGCGGTCTGGGCCCAGGCCGGCCAGAGGGAGAAGGTGGCCACCGCGGCGGAGGCGAGGAGGAACGGGGCGGCGAGGAGCGAGCCAACAGTCGCGGGGGCGAGGTGAAAGGGGCCGCGGGCGAAGAGCCCCGAGAGGGACGAGGAAAACCCCCAGAGGAGTGCGTGCGGGAGGAACGAGGAGAGGAAGGCGAGGACTGTCGTCGGCGCGACGACCGCGCGCAGTGCCTGCAGCAGCAGCGCGCTGTGGGTAACACCAGCTGTCGCGCCTGCGTACGACTTGGGCGGTGCGACTTCCATGATGTACTGGATCGCCCTGTCTACCGTCGTGCCACGCCCCCGGGCCCACGCAGGCAAGCGCTGGAAGCGGCTGCTGCTCTTCAGGCCGAGGGTGGCCCATCCGGTACTTGGTGACCAGCCCGGCGTGAACGCGGACTTATCTGTGGCCAAGACGCGATCATACATCGTTTCAGGAGCGCCGAAGAGGAGCAGCGGGATGGAGACAACCTGGAAGATGGCCAGGATCTCGAATTGCAGCTTGACCCCGAGGGCGTTCTGTGATGCCACGGCGCCGACCAGAGGCGAGCCCCAGGTTGTCGCTACCGAGACGATGCGGTAGGTTGCAATCTTGGTAGAGCGCTCGTGTTCCTGTGGCTGTATCAGGCTCTGGGCATCCTTTGATCCTGAAGGCGGGCAGCACTTACGAAGTAGGTGTCCATGATGGACGCAACGACCACAGTATCAAACGCGCCCCATCCTAGGCCCTGGAATATCCTCGCTGCCATGAATTGGCCATAGCTGCTGGTGATCTTCGTGTTCCACACCAGACCGATGAAGATGAGGACCATCGATGTGAGGTAGACTGGTCGGCGGCCCCATATCTTGGAAGCTGTTAAACTCGCTAGGCCTGTCACTGCTGATATCATCAGAGGCACACCCGTGAGTCCAGCGACTGCAACATAGGACACGGCCAGTTCTTGAGCTAAAACGTCATTTACACTGAGAAGAGCCGTCTTCATGACGCTGCTCAATGCCACCGTGACCAGCAGTACGTAGAAACTGAGCTCTTTCCTCCAGGTCTGCCAGTTCTGCAAAGTGTCAGTGAAAGTCTGCGTGTCACAGACCACAGCACTCACCAGCGGATCTTGTGGGTCGTCACTCGGCCGCGGGACGAGCTCGGTTGTAGCATATTTTCCTCGCCCGTACTTTATCTGAGAGCCTTTTGTTGTGCTAGTGAACCCTGTATGGGGCTGGGTGGAATAGGAATCTGACGTCCCAGGCCTGTCCGCGTTGAGGCGAACAATCCTGCTGGTGGTCAGGCTGCTCGAGAGCGATGAGAGCCTTAGGGAAGATGGCCTGGCCGGTCTCTGAGGCATAAACGCAAGTGGGATCCGGAGCAATGACGGTGCGGGTGAAGGCGGCGACATAGCAAGAGGATGCATTTTAAAAATGGAGTTCTGCTTCGTGTTCTTGGACTGTTGGCCTGGTGTTGAGGCCGGGAGATGTACCAGTATCCCGCCTGACGTCGTCGTTACTGTGCTCTGCGTCTCTCGCACACTGCTTCTCTCACTCTCGTCGTCATCTTTCCAGTCAGAAAAACGGCTTTTCAACGGCTCCCTTGTCCTCTGGGCCGAAGCCTCATTATCATATATCCGAGTATTGGGTTTTATGTCTTTAGGTGGTGGCGGCGGTGGTGGTCCGAAAACCGATTCCCTTGGAATCACTAACGACTCGGCCACGGACTCCCGCATCTCAACGTGTGGAGGTGGGTCGCTTGCTTCGGCAGACGGCATCGCGGGCTTCTTCTCTCGCGCGTCAACGACTTGATCCTGTGATCCTGATTGTCCGGATGCTCTTCGGACTGAGCTGTAGAGCCGGAAGGTTGCAGCAGCTGTGCCGTCGTCACAGAATCACTGATCAAGAGTAGTGGTGGTACTACCAGCATCAGCCACGCTTGCATTCAATAGCCTTCCAAGGTTATGACGACCGAATAGAGGATAGCAGATCAAGGTGAGTCGGGCATTGCTACGAGCCAACGCCGGCACGGCCTCGTGGGAAGGCCCACATGTATATGAGACGGACCCAAGGGCAACCGGTAGATGTTTCTCGCGGAACTGACATGTAATGCGACTAGCATTGACACTTTGACGTCTGTGACTTGACATGGCGGATGACAAGTCTGCCGTTCAGCGTTGGTGGCGGCCGCTGGTGCAGGAACAGGATAGCCTAGCATCATGCGGCCTTAGATCGTGCATTGATCCCATTGTGATCGACTTGCATCGGATGGTGATGCACTGTCCAACTCAGAGCCATCGGATCACAGCTCCGGACTAGACGAGACTTCTCGTCAGTCTGACCGACAGCACGTCGAGATCAGACGAGACTGTTGCGCGGTCGCGACGAATACTAGAGGGTACGATACATACGCATATGCAGTACAGCGGTAGGCCGAATGCTTAATGTGGACAAGGGGGATATATTTGGAGCAGTACTCAAACGTGTCTAGGATGAACGCCTCCGAACGGCAGAGCCTCCTGCAAATCACATCCAGCCGTGACGGCTTGTGCATTAGACTACCACTCCCCGGAAAAACTGGGTGTGGAAAGCTTCAGATGCCGCGTGACACTGTGGCGGAACCCCTGCGGCGCCCTCGCTTGACCTGCGGAGAACGTTAATGAGCCAAAGCCAAACACTCCGGGCCATACAATAAAATAAAAAAAGGGGCGCTTGATAGCTGGCAGTGGGACGTGGGACCGCCTCTGATCTCGAGCAGAGTCGACGCCTTGGCAGCCGGGCCAGTCGAAGTGCCGAACCTGTCAGCCACGATGAGCCTCATGCGGGCCCTAAAACCCCGTGCATGCGGATCGGGGCCTCGAGCCACATTGCTCGGAAGGCGCCTGAAACAAGCCTGAGCCGCATGTCGTTAGTACAGCCGCGCTCCGTCTTGATCGGCACAGGGCGGTGCAGTCAATGCTTAAGGTTCAATAGATCGTGGTGAGGCAGGGAATTCTGCAAAATGCGGACACACGAGTTAATGAATGATTGTTATACAGAATTTGTGGTGCAAGCAGTATAGTTAGTATCCAAGTAGTAGTATCTGCTCAAAAAAATATTCGACTAGAAGGTTAAGTAAGTCCTCTGAACAATGTCATCCCTGTGTCTGCCAGCCAACCGTATAACATGCAAAGGTGGGGCCCGATCTCCACCGCCAACGTCCCCTCCCGAGTCCTCACTAGCACACCACGAAATACTACGCTAACACACCACACTTCTTCAAACCTCCGAGGTGAACTTCCAGCCTCATACGTATATTGTAGCCAAGAGGAGTTCATATCGTCCACCAACCTGCCGGCGTTTAAACGGACTACCACGCCCGCGGCGGAGTGAGCACAGCCCGAGCTGTCAAGTGTCATGTGCCAGGGAAGTTTTGACGACTCACCTCTCTGTCAAGACTGCAGCCCCCGAAACCGTTGGATTGAACGATCATGTCTGAGCTGCATATGAAGCAGTGTATACCGGATAAACTTACAGTCACGGCCTCCGCAGGCCTCTTCTCTAGCCGAAGGTCCAAAGAGGACTGGCTGCAGGGCTTCGTCAATTTAACCAGGCTACCGTCGAAGTGATTTCCAAGGCCTACCATGGTCAATCCGATTTCAGGTTCGTTTCGACTTGGCGTTTACTATGCAGTTGGTCTCGACACTCATATGAATCGATACTCGTCCGCTTCGGTCCCTATTGATGGTATGTCGGAACCCCGAGCTTCATATTCCTAGTGTCGGTCTTAGATCTGACATCATCTCTGACGTTCAACAAGCAGAGGCAAGGCCCACGGAAAGCGTAACTCAGCCAGCCGATTGGGGGTCTGGACTTTTGCTCGATATTATGTTACCTCGAGGCCCATGTATGGCACCTACCATGCTCTAGATGCAGATTTCATGCCCTCCAAGTGTCCACTCGAGGTTTTCTATAATGGAATGGAGAGCATAGCTAATCATGTGAAGCTTATAAATAAAATGGACTCAACTGATATTGAAGCGAGCGCCAAGATAGATGATCCAGATGACAAGCGGGATGAGATCGAAACAACGAACACTCAACCAGAGGACTGTCCCCTTCCTCAACGGTACCCGGGATCTCATGACCCGCTCACCGCCTGGACAAAATCCGGTCGTTGGCAACCCGGTCCAAGATACTTACGGAATGCTGTGCCACCGGTTCTCGATCGTCCCTCGGCCGCCTTCAATGAAAACACAGGGGAGCCCAGCAGCCACACTCAGTACCAGTGCGGCGTCGATTCTCCTCGGACCAGGCTTGGACCGACAGATGATGCGATGCGTCAAGACTACGCTAATACACCATGTGTTATTCGTGGATGTTTGACCTGACCAGGGAGGATACATTCTGCGGTCACTAGCTGTTGGTAGTTCACCTCGATAACCCAAATTGTCGAGCCCCCTGCATTGAACCCTCGCCTGCAGATCCCCTCGTAGATCGCTGCAGGTACGGCAGAGAAGCCTGGCTGCATGCAGTTAGACAGACCCCCAGTGAGACCGTCTAATGGTCGATCACACTATCACAGCACAGACTGCATGGTTCAGTGGCTCGGGCGGGCGACACCCAGGGCCACGCTGCAACATTTGCGCTCAGTCGACACACCTAGTTTGTGAGATCTCGTAACCATTGTATTACACAGTCTAGTCTTACAGATGATCCGGCTCGTATCGACGGTCCATCACAGTCTCGCCGTCAACTCTTCTACAATGGCATACTCACCATCATCCCGGTTGCCGATCACCATTCAGATTGTATGACAGATATTAGCCTACTCCCGCCGATCTTCTTTCAGGAGATTAAAATGTACCCAGGTGATCGTGACGTTTGCGCTGGACTTTCTAAAGGCCCGAATATTAACCTACACGTCCTGCACGCTTACTCCCCCTTGCCTCTCGAAGTTGTCGCATGAAGGAAGCCATGCCTGTCCTTGTCGACGCTTAGATGACTAACCAAGGACCAGAAGTCAATATTTGCAAATCGCGAGTGTATCCTGCCACTTTCCATTAGTGGGCAATGTGAGTTTCCTAGCCAGCTTCTAGTCTTCATAAACCTACTCACTTTGCTTCTCGGGAATCCAATAAAAATCGCTACCATGAAAAAAAAAAAAATCGGTCCTTATTAAAGCATTGACTCTTTTTTCTTCTCTCCTGCTTCGCTCGTCTGGTCACCTCCCATAGATGCTCCTGTTTGGGCCAATAGAGAAGAAGCTATGGGGTAACCCGGGTGTGTCTGCCATCCGCCAAGGTTGATCTCGATTTCAGATTTGCCAGACCCAACACCCAAGATCCGCATCTGCTCGAGCTTGGGACAGTTCGCGTCCAGATGCAGGGGTTGACCAATCGCCTCTTTCTCCTGTGCATGGAAGCTTTGGCAACGTTTGAAACGGCGTGTGAATCTCGATTTGCCTTGTCGACTAGCTCTTGTCTATCGTGTGTCACTTGAGTATCCGATGGGCCCTGTAGGTAATATCTCCGGGACGGAAGCCTAGGTAGTGAAGGCTTGAACCCACTCCACTGTGGTGGTATGGGTAGGTATTCTTGTGCTACCTGGTCAGGTTCTGTGAAGCTTCTTCCGTGGCAGCCCACTGGTACTTGCGTAGGAATATGCTACTACTATGTACATAGTATCAGGGAGGGACAAGACGCACTGACCACATCTACTCAACTAGGGTGCTCTCTTTTCTGTACGATACCATGGTATCGACCGCTGATTGGAGGTCATAATCCACCCCTCCCGGAGCCGAACCATGGAAGCCTTAAACTTTAGTTCCTACCCATGTCAAGCTATTGATGGTCATGTTGTTCCCCATTTGATGTGCACTTGAGAGTGTGATGGTGATAGAGAATTGACGACTCCGGCTGCACATCTACGAGTGCTCTGAGAATCATCGAAAACCACGTAGGGAGCCCCTTCTCAAGTTTCCCCAGGGCTCTATGATACCAAGGCGTTGTCATTTGGTACACTCGCGTTGGGACCTTTCAGTACCTTACCGCGTGCGGTGCGCCGCTCCGACTGATATGAATTGATAGTCGTAATAGAATACCATTTTGGGAATGGCTTCAGAAACATCTGGTCAAGCTCAAACGGCAGTCCGATTGTATCAGATTTTTGGTCTTGTGCCGTCCCGCTGTGGCGCAGAAACAGAATCAATTGTCTCCATGGCCAACTTGATTAGCACATGGGCCCCTCAAGCCGTCTGGGTCAGGATCTGTGCCCAGCTTGTTTTCCATTTCCTGGATCACTCCACATGGCGGATGAACGCGCGCATGGACTCGTTCAACCTGGTACAATCGCCTATCGCCAACAACAGATCACACGAATCGTGTGTGAGCTAACGTAGAACGATTACGTCTTTTTTTTGATGATCATACCTCGCTTCCGCCTCATAGCGTGAGATCTCACTATTAGTAGCAGTGAGAATGTTTTACTGCCTAAGCTGAATGATGATCTCACTTAGTACCTCTCGTCCCCATTACCCGTCCGACTATCTCATGTTAGACACAACACTATGACCTTCGGGTGTCTGTGAGTAGTCCCCGAGCATTATTCCATAAAAGTAGGTGAACTCCTTGGCGCAAATTTCATAGACAAATCTGGTCAGCCCTGTGGATTCTATCGCTGAGTGGGAAAAGAAGCGCGCCGCAGCACCACAGAAGAAACCTCTTTCTTTTCTTCTTTTTTTCGGGGAGGATAAGAATCAAAAGGCTTTGAGAGGGCGATGTCGTGGCGTGCCACACACGCAGTCATAATTTCAACTGAAATGCAGGGTAGCTGCTTGTTGAGACCGCATCGAGGCTGTTTAAGCTTGTGAACTATAGTTATAGTTATGGATAGCTTCTATTCCATGGTCCGATAAGTCGTTATAGAAGAGTAAAATGGCGGTGGGAAGTGCCCAAAAAAAATAAAAAATTACAAGTCACTGCGGGACACGGCTGAAAATGGCACCTGACCAGCTACACACAATTTATTCTTCCGGATCGTGAGCGAAGCTTCAAATATTAGTTCTTCTATGCATCGCCGAGGTTTCATTCCCTTTGTTCCATTTTCTCTTTTGGTCGCTTTTCTTTTCTTTTCTTTCTTTCTTTTTTTTCTTTTTTTTCTTCTTTCTTCTTGTTTTTCCTTCCCTTTTCCCTCCTTCCTTTTCTTTCCTTCCTTTCTCTACAATTCTCTTACTATCTTCTCTCTGTACAGGTCTGAGTTATGCTGCCTATTAATATGAAGAGGGAGACTCGATCCCGTAAACCCAAATAGCATGGTGACCAAATTATATGGCGCTCCTCTCAGCGAACGCGAATACTTTGTTCTATGGATGGCGTGACTTAGAGGCAGCCTTGTGGCTTTGAAATCGAATTGCGATTTCAACGCTTATTTAGTTGATTGAGCCCAGCGCGAGTGCGGTTATACGGTCATATCCGGGGGGGGGGGGAGGTTTCTTCTGAAGCCGCCACGAGAAAGCTGCCAGGCTGCGTGCGTCTCACGGATCCTCCCGAAAGGGCGCATACGCACGCCGACACCTTGACAAGGCAACAAACTAGGGCGCGCACGTGGGTCTCCAGAGACACCTATCTGTCCATAATATGAACTGTTAAAATAACTGATCCTGAAAAGCTGGAAGAGGTTTTTTTTTTTTTTTTAAAAAAAAATTGCACGAGCCAAAAACTCAATACAGGGGAGAGTCGAAAACCTCAGTATTGAATCCTCCCCCCCCCCCCCAAACTTTGCCTGCACACAAATCCACCCGGCACCCCCCACCCGTGTTCCGTCGCCATGCCCCAGAAGATCAAGGCCGTCCTCTTCGACTTCATGGGCACCTGCCTAGACTGGCACGCGAGCATCGCCTCCTCCCTGCCCGCCTCCGTGCCCCAGGATGTCCGCTCCAGGTTCGCCCTCGAGTGGCGCCAGGCCTACTTCGACTACAACGCCGCCCGGCTCGCGGCGGGGCAGCCGCCCGAGGACATTGACGTCTCGCACCGGCTGACGCTGGACGCAATGCTGTCCCGCCCGGAGTGGTCCTCGTCCCCGCTCAGGACGGCCCTCGGAGGGGAAGCAGGCGCAGGTGCCGCCGCCGCCGCCGCCGCCGCAGTGGGGCGCTGCATCGCCGCGTGGCATGACCAGCCGGCCTGGGCCGACGTCAGGCCCGCCCTCGAGGCCCTGAGGGCGGCGGGGTACGAGACGTTCGTCCATGCCAACGGCACGGTGCGGCTGCAGCTCGACCTGGTCCGGTCGTCCGGGCTGCGGGGCCTGTTCGACGTGCTGTTCTCGAGCGAGCTGCTGGGGTCCATCAAGCCCGCGCCCGAGAGCTACGACAGGTGCCTGGGCCTGCTGCGGTACGGGCCCGAGGAGTGCGTCATGGTCGCCGCGCACGCGTATGATACGCGCGGGGCGAAGGCGGCGGGGATGCGGACGGTGTACGTGTATCGGTGGACGGATGACATCAGGGAGGACCAGCGGGCCGTGAAGGGGGAGTCTGATGTCTACCTGGAGGGAATGGAGGCGTTAGTGGATGCTGTGGAGGGCCTGGAGAGGTAGGCCAGTCAGAGTACAGATCCTGTCTCGGCATTCGCTTTTACATGACACGAAGCCTAGTAGCTTAGGGGCACGTTCACCACGAGGACAAGATTCAGAGTAAGATGTGACACCTCCTCTGCATCCTCAAGAAGACGCGCCTAGTTCTTCCACACCCGGGCCAGGGGCTGTCGGCGATAACATCTGTGATTAAGCGCTATGTACTGGGAACGCCCAGTGCACCTAATCCCTGGTATATAAGAACTCCGGACACCTCCCTATAGATCCGAACAGCCACGCGCCTGCTGGCCGTGCTAGCTCTATCAACCCCAAAACCTTTAACCGCCTGATCTGAGCTCTATTGACCTCGCTGCTTTTGAAACATGCACGGTGCTGATGAGCACGAGACTACCCAATTCCATTCTTAAGTCGCCGGCCGGGGGTCAGTGAGACCCCCCCCCCGCAAGGGCTGATGTCTTCAACGGATTCCAGTGTCTTCAAGTCCCCGGTGGCACATCGATGCCAGCTCTGGCCGGGACCTATGCCCCGCCGACGGAAATGAACGGCGTGGAGGCCCATTGTTGTTGCCTCTGGAACGTGGTCTTTGGCGCCTGGATCCAGAAGAACATCTGCTGTCCCAGACACGGAACTTTGCTGCCGGGTTGAAGGGAGTAGCCGAGATCTGGAAGCAATTGTAAGCACTTGTGTCCCTTTACTGTCCTGATATCAGGCTTGTCAAAGTCTCTCTTCAATCACGTCCACATCTCCGGTCCATGCGGTGGATCGTGGGGAACCACGGGGCGGCATCATCCTTGTGAAGTCGTCTACGGCGGCCCGGAAGCAGTATACTGACTGCTGTCCCCTCAAGTCTTCCGGGTCTTGATGGGGTGACGAGGGGCCGGACCAGCCCGCAGAGAGCTGCCCCAAACTCAATGCGGCGATGTTCTCGGCTGCTTCGTCACCCCGGTCAGAGGACCCTCAGGCCGGGCACTTCCTCCTTTTGAGGCCCTGTTCTCCTAGAGCGAAGCAATGATGATGGCTTTACCTGTACTTGTAACCTCCTGGTCCTCGGACTTCTCCACCTCGAGCAACAACGCGCTCGTCCTGACCAGCAGCTCCTCGTATACTAGCGTATACGAGACGGGGAGGTCATCATCCTCAGCCTCGGACCACAGCGCAGGGCGTCTGCCGTCCACGTTCTCGCGAACGCGGAACTTCAGCCCGACAGTCTTGTTGCGGTTCGTCCACAATATCGGCTCCTCGTCGCTCGCGCCCGCTGCGGCTCCCGACACCTTGGCCTTGAGCCACCGCCTGAACACACGGACCACACCGTCGTTGACGTTGACGTGGCTCAGGAACAGGCCCCTCCTGGGGCCCGTCTTGACCAGGTTCGTCACGGCGCACAGCTGGCTGAACATCTCCCCGTCGTCGAGGTTGACGTCCACCGACGCCGTGAGCTCATCGTCGTCACCCCCGGCGGCCGCCTGTGCGGCGCTACCGGCGCTGGGATCCCTCGCCCCCGCCCTGCGGTTCTCCTCCTGCACGACGGGCCGGAAGCGCGAGTAGAGGCCGCGCAGCTGGCCGAAGGTCAGCTGCCTGTCCTCGTCCTCGCTGTAGCCCCCCAGCCCGTCGGTGCCGAGGTAGTCGCAGTGCAGGTAGGGCGTGGAGATCTTTGCGGAGGGGTGGTACGCCTCGAGGATGAGCTCGTGGTCCGGCAGCCATGCGGCGTCCGTCAGGCGGGTGTGGATGATGCGCAGGGTGAGGTCGTGGAAGCGGCGGTTGACGCGGGCGAGGGGGAGGAGCTGGAGGGTGGTCATCGGGCTGAGGATCTGGATGAGGATCTATAGGTTCCGGTGTCAGCCAGGTGGGCCCTGATGACCAGGGAGGGGCTCTCGCGGGCAAGGAAACCTACCTCGCTGGGGAGGTCCTCAACATTCCGAGGGACGGAGGCCATCGTGTCCATGCTGGGGTGTGAACCTGATGGGGGTTTTGCAAAGAGGCTAGTAGGCCGGCTTGATATGTAGTCGAGGATACACCAGCACGTAGCCGGCTGGGTGTCGAAGGGTCGATTTTGGTATTGGAAGACAGACTCTCCGGGGGGGCATGGGGCAGCACTAGTGGTCTTTGTGACTTTATATCGCCCTTGGTCGCGCTCGGGCAGAGTCGCGAGGATCTCGACACCTGCGGCGGTGGGATGGCCACCCCCCTGGACGGCGAGGGCCGACGACCTCAGCGAGCGGTGATGGCTCGAACGTTTCAGATTCGGCATTCGGTGGTGTCCCTCTGGCAGCGCGCAAGGGAGGACACCGGACAGGAGCGGTGGGACAGGTTGCGAGAACGGGCCCCCAAGCGTGAGTTGGTGGTGCGATACGACACCGGTGGGCAGACAATGGCGTAAAATGACCTGCGGCGATCTCGCGTATCTCAGTAACACGGACAGGGCGGGTGGGCGGGGCGGTGATGATAGCGTTCTACCCGCGGCGAGACGGTGGAGCAGATGAGCTGATAAGGGTTTGTGGTCGACACAGGACAGATTGAGGCTCGGAAGATAAAAAGCGGATCTCGCGACGCGAGATGGATACGACTCCCACGTCTACCAATGTACCATACATAGTAACGTCTGGCTGGACAAAGGGGGTCCCCCCACCCTACCGCCACCGGTCTGCGACCCGCGTCAAGCATTGATTGTTTCCTCAGCCCTACGAGTGGACCTACCGTCCCCCTCCCGGTGGGCCCTGGCTCGGGATTTCTCGACTCGGCAGCCTCGCTCGCGGGCCTCCTGTTCGGGTCGCAGGCCCAATCAGTCCGGTGGAAGGGAAGGGATGACATCTGAAGAGGCAATGTCGGCTCTTTGACCAGCAGCGAGGGTGACTCGAGGCGGCCTGCCTCGACAGCGTTGGCGGCTCGAGCAGCCAACCGGGGGACGAAGAGGCCCGTCGACGATGACACGGGCCCACACAGGGGAGCACCACCCAGGCCACCCAGGACCAAAGGTGCAGCTTGTAGGCAGGTTGGAGGGGGGGGGGGGGGGAACCCTCAGATCATTTTATACGTCTGACTCAGGGTCGCCGGCGAGGCCCTCAGGCGTACCATACCATTGCTCCCTCCAACACGACTCGCGTCTTCGCATACATTGACCGGTCCCAGGTCAGACCATGATCGGGAAAACCCGGGTGGTGCCCAAGGGGAGAAATACTACTGAGTATGGTAGCAATCGCGCACGGATACACGACGAGAAATAACAATCAGCGAGAGTTATGACGGAGCATGCCGGTCAGCCGTGGCCACACAGCCTGCAGCCGCCCGACTCGACCCACAGGCGGACCTAGATGCAGCCCTGATGATGCCACGGCGGATATCCTCATCCCACTCCGCCCGGGGGGTGTTCATACATGCAGTCTCCATTCGCAGGTCTGGCTGGCCCGGAGTTGTTGCAGGACGGCTCAAATCGTGTCAGTATCCGTTGGCTTCGCAGTCAGGTCTCTCTCCATCTAGTACTCCGAACCGACACCAGACGGCGTTGACAGACGTGAGCGAGCCACACGAAAATGACTTGATCCGCCTACAGAACCCCCGGGATCCTGGCAAGAATCTGCTTGATGACCCCCCCCCCCTCGAGCTCTTTATCACTCAGCTCGTGCACGCCCAGGGGCTGATTATCGTTCACAACATAGTCCGCCCCGGCATCCTTCCCGAACGCGGCCCGGCTGAGGAAGCCCACCATCACCCCAAAGTCGTGGTCGCCCTTCGCCAGGGCTTCGTTCGACTTCTTGACGCTCTCGTGCGTGCTGGCTTCCCCGACCGTCCACCTCTTCCCCGGGTTGAGGTCCTGGATGATGGCCACCAGCCCCTTTCACTGTGGTTTGATAGTCAGCAACAGACATGAGCAATGTGAACGCGTGGGGTTGGGCACTTACTGGACACCGCTGCCTCCTTCACATACACCGTCCGGTTCTTCGTCTCCTCGGGATGCTGTAACACACCCACCACGGCCTGTGCGACCCGCAGACAGGCGGGTCACGCCAAACTTGTGTTTTAGCCACCGTCCCACAGCGTCGCTTTCCCCTCGCCCGCGTCCAGGATGAACTTCATTTCCGGGCCCCAGTCCAGGAAGGCATTGTTTGACACGCCCGTCCAGCTCAGCCTGCTGCCCTCCTTCCCGGCCAGCGCCCGCAGCCGGTCCTCGATCTCGATCTTGCCACCGAACACGGCCAGGCCGCGTGCCTCGGGCCTCGCGAGGTCGCTCCCGAAGCCGGATGGGATGAAGCGCCGCACGGTGCTGTCGGGCTGGCTGGAGGCGGTGATGAGGGCGTTCTCGGCGCCGGTGCCCTGGGGGGCCGAGGGTCGACACGACGGCGTCCTGGCCCTTGAGGGCCGCCGCGACGGAGCTGGGGGAGTCGAGGTCTACCACGGCCTCGTGCGCGCCGGCTGGGAGGCTGGGGATCTTCCCAGGTGCGCGCACCAGGGCTGTCACCTCGAAGCCTGCTCTGCTGGGGGCAGGGAGCACCTCACCGCCGAGGGAGCCATTGCCCTTCAGGGTGTCAGTGATCAGTGTGGGCATCTTAGGAGGACTGCTTGTGGACTCACACCGGCCGATGGCGACTTTTCTGATGGTAGATGACATGGTGGGTGAGTGAGTGAATGATCTTTCGAGAAAATGAAAAAAAGGAGAGACCCCTCCGGTCGGTAGCTGTCGGATATCCCTGTTGTGTAGGTCCTAGGCTCCTGCGAGTTCCTGATTTCTCTGTCTCCCCCTCCCTAATGGCAATGTGCAGGCATGCCCGATTTATCTTCTGCCCTCAGATACCGTCCCCGTCCGTGCGATGCATCTACGTTCCCTTGGAATGTATTAGCTGCTTGTAGAACACGCGCGGGGCGTGGAGTCCGGATTGGTCAACAGGGCGTGCCGAGTGACGAAAGGGCGCGGCCGCTTTACATAGCTTCACCGTCATCTCCTGAGGTGACGGCCCGGTTAGCTGAATTAAAGAATGCCGGGGTCGTTAGCAATCATGTCTGCGGATAAATCTTTAACCCATAACCTAATATACCATAGTACTGTAGTAGTAGATGTCGTCAGCTTTGCAAGGAGCGGGCCGTACCGAGCAGCGCAAGGGCGCGATCGGTTTATAAATCCTCGCCATCACCTCCCGACATATTGCCCTGAAGAGTTTGCTTCACGGGCCGATCAGCTCACTCGTCCCGCCACAGCTCGACGAAAAGCACGATCCCCCATAAGTTGATCAGCTTAATCCTCCCGCCACCAAAGCTCAACTTCCCAGTTCGTCTAAGGTTCGCGGCTCATACCCACCATCAACATTCCCAGGCGCCACAGTCACACACACACACACCGCGTCCGGCAGCCGCCTTTCCAAGCTTCTCAGAGCACATCTACGCGGTGAAGGGTCGTGCTGCCTGGATCATTTCTCCCTACGCTCCACTGTTTTCGGATCGCCGTCCCAGTCCCGCCCCCATGTGTTGAGATCCGGCCGATACCATGGAGGGCTAGCCTAGTATCGTGCAAGTAGTAGTCGTGCGAATCTAACAAGTCCCCGCAGGGATATGTCAGTCTTGATCATGATCGGGGGACTGGCGCACCGATTATTTCAGGAGCTGCGATGCCTCAGAGGCAGCAACTCTCCAAGGTTGTATGTCTACTGTGGTGACGAAAAATCACTGCCGATTCACTTTTACCTTCGACACCTCTACGTCCGTCCGTCCGTCCTCCATGACTCGCCGTTTCGGATCTCCCAACCCGAAGAGAGCCCATCTAATGTTGACCTGGACCAGTTCCATCACCCTTAAGATAGGTAATCCGCGGCTGCACAGGTCGAGAGCGGCTGGTTGATTGGTTTTCTCTTTTTCTTTTTTTTTTTTTTTTTTTTTTTTTCCCTTTTTTCCGACCATGCCGACAAGGTATATTTCCGACCTTAGAGGAGCGCAGAATGCTAAATAGGACAGAACTTTGCCGTTCTCCTGGCGGGGAGTAACCATGAACCGCCAGCTAGGTCCCAAGGCAGGGTGACAGAGCACCGACCTGGGTTGCCCGGCCGGCATGCTTTCAACCTCGTGGCGGTGGAAACAATTATTGATCTCGTGCCTCGTAAGCGGCGGGTATGGTGTCCTTTATTGTCCATCCACGGGTGCGACCTGGCTGGAGCGACTTGTCTTGATCCTTTGAAGGAATCTATATATACACAGGTCACGGAGGGAGGATGGTCCGTTGCCGTATTGCTCTTCAGACCTGCTCGCGGGCACGGATCGAACGTCAATTATCAGAAATTCTGGTCACAGAGAAGATGAGCTAGCAGTAACACGAAATCTTCCCGTTGTAGGTTACTTCACCAAGCAAAAAGCAATGTGAGAAGACAACCACTTACGATCGGATCTGCCCCGACCCGGTATAGATCCAGGTCTGGTTGTGGGCATGGGTGACTATCAGCCGCCCGTCTAGTGACCCCCCCACCTAATTATCAGCCAAGTCGTCCAGGTCCGTCCGCCCACGCCGGGAACCATTCTTCTCGCCTGGACACGTTGTCCCTCTCCCAGCCGAGGCCGGGGACAGGATGGCAGCAGAAGCCAACGATATGGAGCCTTGCTTACATAGTGGCTTCTGCCAACAAGGAAAAGGGTGGAGGCTCCCAGACTCGGGATGGACCCCCCTTGCTGTGTGGCCCACCTCCGCTCCACCAGGAGGTGCTGAGGTGCCAATTGTAAGCATCGTCCCTAGGTATGTATAAAGAGAGGCGGCATCTCCTTGAAACATCTCGAGCTCTTCCAACCTGCATGTCCTCGACCAACAGATGTGCCTCCATATCGAACCCCTCCATGGCATTGGTCGGCTGTAACTCCCGCAGGAACAGCCGTTCTTTTGCGCCCTGCCAAGAAATCCAGCCGCCAGGGTGACGGTGATGGCTCCCCGATCCGGCTACTCCCTTCCTCTCAGATCTGACACAAGTCCCTCCCGAAACGAGCTCTTTTCCCCTGTGACGAGACGCCGTGACACTTTATGTAGATGGATGAATCTACTTCTGATGCCTCCATAGCCCCGAGAGGTCTGCTTTTGAGGCACTACTTCGAGAGACTCGTTGGGGTGGAGCAGCTACACCGTTGATACCGTGGCCGCACGCGACGAAAGGGGTGGATCCTCTTGCGGAGACGCCGTCGACGGCCGTGGACCGAACTGATCCGTCGACGGCCCCAGAAGATGTCGAAAGCGTCTCGGCCAGAGTGCTGAAGAGGTTGCGCCTTCGCCACGAACAGCGCTGGGTGTCAACGACGCATCTGCTGCTTCTCACGAGGTTGTCCGGGCAGATAGATGCAAGAGTTGGCAGCGGCGCAGAAGGTTTGGCTTCCTGAGCTGCTCGGGCCCAGGGGGAGAACGCCGGCGTGGCGTGACAGAAGCATCTTTGACATTGTCAACGGCCGTCGTCATCCAAAATAAAAAAATAAAATAAAAAATGCCCAGCGGTGTGACAGACCCCTCGGACGCCGCCCGGCTCTCCCTCTTCCGAGAGGCGCCGATGGAGGAATTCACGCCGGCAAGCTCGACACACGAGGCGTTCCTCGGCCGGAGCGGGGGAGGCTACTTCTGGTACTGGACAGAAGGCCGGGGGAGGGTCGCCCTGAGGCTGCTCAACGCCACGCTTCACCTGGCGGTGTCGTGCGTGATGGTCGTGATCATGGCCGAGTTCCTGGTGCGGTACAGGGGCCACAGGCGAAGGTCCGCTTGTCTCGCCCTTCCGGCACCTCCATGATTGCACTAGCTAATATAGATTATCGTCGTGACAGATCGCAAGCCGTCGCCCTGACCGCGCTCGTCGCTGTCGACTGCCTGGTCGACGTGTACGCCATCGTCCGGCCGACAGCAAAGTACCCGCGCTGGATCATGATTCTCCGCCTGTTGCTCTCGCTTGGATACATTGCACAGTTCCTGGTCTACATTGGACTTAGGGAGGCCTTCCCGCGTGGCTACTCATACTGGGGCATGAGTCCAAGTTACTCGGAGCCAGTGGCGTATGTTTTGATCTGGGTCATCGGGTAAGCAGCGTGGAATTGCTCAAGCTGGCTAAGATTGGGTATTGCCTGTGCACGAGCTGACCGAGCGCTGTAGTATATGGAACCTTCTTCACACGATGGTCCACCGACATGCTATCGGTCGCTTCGTCAGAGGCCTCCAATCCTGAAGAAATCGAGCAGCTGCGATCCGAACCAGCGAATACGGCGCTCAAGGCCCAGGGCCGACTATCTCGACCCGGACGAACCCGGCGGGCCGGCAGTACAGAATACATGGAATTCGGGCACGATTTTGAGGTGGCGATTGTCCTTAGCGAGGGCCAAATCGATTGGGAAGGGCCTGATCTGTCGGTGATGCAGAGAAGTGGGACGTCTTCGATATAGGGAGAATTTGTATCCCAGGCAGCAACCATGGCTCGGGTGGAGAACAAGGGCGCAAGCGCCGTGACAGGCAGACGGGCGAGCTCCGCAGTATCAAATGAGGCGGAAGATGCAGATGGCGCAGCGGCTTATGTTGGCAGGATAGATAGCGAGTCCCGATAGACATATTGCTGTAATCACTATTGGGTAGGTGTGCTGGTGACACGATACTGTCTGCAGGTTAGCCTACACAGCGATTTCGGCGTAAGAGTTCCAAAATTTTTGGAACCACATCAGTTGGCTCACCTCTTCGGTAGCTACTCCCCAGATGTGGATCTCACGCGGACCGGCGGAGGGAAGCTACTGATGCTACACGTCAGGCTCCCTCCAGGTCGAGTTCCCAGTCTTCATCAAAAGAATATCACTGGTGGGCTGCTCAGTGAGCTGTCGCTACTACTCCCCTTTCGTTCTCGCTGTGATTCAGGCCCCTAGACCTTCACCCCATTCTCCTCAACCTTCTTTCCCTTCTCGTTGAAAACAATGACACTAAACGCGTCGTAGTCACTCCCATCCACCAGCTGACGGTCATCATCCGCCTCGGGCGGCAGCCAGCTGTACATACCCTTGCCCGGGCGAGGCCACAGCTTCGTAAACGACGAATCCTCTTCCTCGGTGAGGAGCTGGTGGCCGGAGGACGACCTGATACCATGCGCCTGTGCGGCAGCTTTGCTCTGTAGGCTCCCCGGGCCGGAGCGGGCTTTCGCCATGGTGGACTTCTTGGCGTTCGCGGGGATCTTACGGATGAAGTTCATCTGGCCCGTCGGGTTCGCCTCGGCGCGACTAAAGAGACCTTCCGTAGAGGTGCCGGCGAAGAGCGAGCGAGGCATGGTGGCTGCCGCCTTCCTGGGTGTGGAGTCCACTGGGAAAATGGGCAGGTCTGGTTGGAGCTCGGTCGCGTGCATGAGGAGGCTGACAAGATCGGCTTGAGGTAGACCGGAGAGGTAGGCTCGCTTCTGTTTGGCGCAATCAGTGCATCATGATCATCCATGGGCTTTGCATCGTACTACTTGCCTGACTGGCTGGCTTCCCAGCCCAGCTCCCCAACCTCGGCTGCTCGACCACGTTCTTCTTCCTGGGCATCAGCCGGTCCCTCTTTGCCTGACATAACGCACAATACCACTTCACATCCGGATCTCGCACCACCTCGTCTTCGATCCACGGATCATGACACCGCTGATGCCAGGGGTCATTGCATCCATCGCAGAAAACCATCTGATTGGTGGCCGGGCTATGCATGCGCGTGCACTTCTTGCACAGCGCCTGCTCCGTCGTCCGCTTGCTGAGCTGGTTGCGCTTCCTTATCTTGTCCTCCGCGGCCGGATCGTACGTGTCCGGCTTGAGAATGTGTCTTCCCGACTTGGTCGTAGTTGGTATTGAGGAGGCCGTCGGTTTTGGAGTACCCTTCCTGATGCCCTCGCCGTAGTCGGATGCCTCCGCAGGGGAGGACATGTCACTAACCTCGTCCCTACCGCGCTTGCGCTTGTTCCCTGCCAGTGCGAGCGTTGATGCCGTTGTCAGCCTTGGCGATGATGCCGGCAGTGGCAGCGTAGCGGATGTTGTGCTCTGCGGGGAGGGCGGTGCGGGCATGGAGGTCAACCTGCTGCCACCGCCCACGTTGGCAACGATGCGTTCCCTAACGCTATCATAGGTCGGCTGGGGGAAGCTCGGCCTCGGGGCACCTGGCGCGGCCACCGCTGCCAGCGCGGAGCCCAGGCCGCCAGGCTCGCCTCGCATCCGCCTGAGTATCATCTGGGTGGCGGCTGAGAACTGGGGGACGTAGGGCACCCGGTTAGAGCCGGAGGATGGGACTGGTCTGGCTGCGTTGTCGACGCATGAGGGACTTGAATGCGATACTGCAGCGCTGCCTAAAGATGGTGTGGTTGGACCAGCCGTCGTCGAGTTTGATGGCTGACCTAACCCCCGCGACTGATCCGGCTTGTCACTGGGAAATGTGCCTCCAGCGCCATGGCCTGACTCGGTCATCGTGACGCGTAGAGGCCCAGGCAAGCGTGAACGAGGCTCAAAGTCGCGCTGAGGGCGAATCGATAAGTAGAGGTCAGATGGGCAAGACGTAGAAATTGCTATTACTCACGTCTCCGGTCGGTCGAGAATGGATCTCAAGAGGCCTTCTCGACGTAACTGGTAAGGCGTGCCCCTCTCAAATGGGAAACCCATACGCCGTACGGGTGAGCCTGGAGGTGGTCTGACACTTGAAAGAGAAGGTCAGGTACCATGCACGTGCGCATCACGTGCTTACGACGACGGACAAGGATCAGCGCCTACCACCTGCATCCGCAGACATCTGGGGGAAATCCTCATGACAGGTGACGGCTTCGTTCTGTTCATGGACGGCTGTCGCACTATAGATTGAAAGTCAATTCCTCGCAGCTCAGAGGGCGAAGACCGGGCGGGCCGTTCCACCAGTAGATTAATCCAATGTGGCTCGTATCACCTTACCACGCCCTTCTCTCTCAGGCTGCCTATCTGGGCTTCGTCATATCCAAGGTGGTCCTTCAACACGTCGTCCGTGTGTTGACCCAAGGTCGGCGGCGGGCTCCTGAGCCCCGGCTTGCTCTCGGAGAATTTCAACGGCGTATTTACAAGCTTGATCGGTCCGCATTCCTCATGGTCCACCTCTATCACCATGTTGCGCGCCTTTGTATGCTCGTGCTCCAGCGTCCCTTGTACATCGTTCACCGCAGCATAGGGCATGCCCCTGCCCTCAAATATCTCCAGCCATTCCCGGGTTGTCTTCAGCGCCGAGATCTTCTCGATCTCCGCCTCGAGCTCGTCTCTATTCGCAACGCGCTGCGAGTTTATCCTGAACCTGGGGTCATCCTTCCACTCTGGCCTTCCAAGACCATCGCAGAGTATGCCGAAGAGGCGGTCGTTTCCGCCACCGAAGAGGATGTCACCGTCCTTGGTCTTGAAGGCCTTGTACGGAACGATGGACGCTACTGCTGTCAGCCGCAGTCAAGACCCAGGGGCTGGGGGAGGGGGGGGGGGGGCTCACGATGTGCGGTGCCCCATCTCCCGGTATCCTTCTTCCCGCTTATGAGACAGCTGCTGGCAATGTTGGCCAGGGTGGCCGTCTGGCAGTCACTCAGGGCAACGTCCAGATGCTGGCCCCTGCCGGACTTCTGCCGAGCTAGCAAGGCCGCCATGATGCTGTTGCTCGTGTACAGCCCGGTCGTCAGGTCGGTCACGGCCACACCCACCTTCACCGGTGGTCCATCTCTGGTGCCCGTGATGTGCATCAGTCCGAATTCCGCCTCGACCATGACATCGTACCCGGCGCGTTGCGAGTACGGACCGGTCTGGCCGTACCCGGTGATCGAGGCATATATGAGCGCCGGGTTGATCTTGTGGATGGTCTCGAAGTCGAGACCATACTTCTTCAGCGCACCTGGGATGTAGTTCTCCACCAGGATATCACACTTGGCGGCGAGCTTGTGTAATAGGTCGACGCCTGCGGGGTCCTGGAAGGACAAGGCCAGAGACTTCTTGTTTCGGTTCACCTGGTGTTGTCAGTCGTCATGCCTCGGCACGCGTGCACGAACCGCTCACACCTAGGAAGTATGCTGCCTCACCAGGGCCCTCGTGCTTCGAGCCGGTCCTGTATTTGGCATAGGGAGGGCCCCATGCCCGAGTATCATCACCTCGGACAGGATGCTCGATCTTGATAACCTCGGCACTGCGCAGTCTCAGTAACCCCCCGAGCCTGGAGATGGACGGCGTGATGGTTGAGGACTCACCCGAGGTCGCCCAGTATCTGAGTGCAGTATGGCTGTCGACCGGTCAGCGGTGATCTGTCTGGAGGCAGACCAAGGCGATCTCACCCCAGCCAAAACGCGGGTCATGTCAAGAACTCGGTATCCCTCCAGAGGGAGCAGCCCGGCAGCGGTGGACGAGCGGCGCAGGCCGAAGTGGTTGCGGCCCACGGTCAGTATGTGCGGCCGCCATGTTTGCAAGCACCTCGATGCCCTGAATGCACGGCCCGCGCTATTTGTCGCCATCTTCGCACAATCTTTCCGCATCACCGTGCACCGGTCGGGGGCTACCAAAGAAGGGCGTTGTTGTACTACCCCGTCAGCGCCAAGATGGGTGGCCGCAGTGCCGGTGCCATCGCAGTGAGCTGAGGCCCATCAGCGGTGGGACATTACCCCACTACCCCCCACACTGCAGCTGGCAGCTGGCAGCTACGGAACCGGCCTCGGCTCCCCGGCGGCCGTGCGTCACAAGCCTTTCGGAGGCTTCTCCTCCTCGTGCCAGTGACAAGATTCCCAGAATCATGATAACGGAATAACCACATTAGAGGATACGGGACAGGTTGCCAAGTTCTTTCAGATTTTAGTGCTCGAGTATTTATCCTCCCTTTCTGTCTGTGGCCCAGCCGCAGCCCTACCATGCCGTTATAGACATCGATCCTGTGCACTTGGTGGTGCAGCTGAACCCTGCCCGTCACGCTCGGCCGAGCCTTTGAGGTGAGGGATAACGCGCCCAAATTACCTAACGAGTTAAACCCCCCTGGCCCCCTGAACAGTATGATATCCCCCGGTTGGGACTGGGGATTACCGTATGTAGAAGGACAACTTCGGTATGCAGTTACGTATGCTGTGGAGTGACGGTGGTAGCAAGCCGTTGGGTAGATTCCAGAATTCGGTGCTAGCCCAGGAAGAGGGTGGGAGAACACCCCGAATTAGAAGCGGGAAATAATGGTTTTCTGTGGTTGATGATGGGTGACTCGCACCAGGCAGTCCCTATTGGCAATAGGAGACAGGTCGAAACATCAGGTATTGCATCATCAGAGCACATGGGGTCAAAAGGAAGAGGACAAAGACTGGGTGCGGTTGAAGGGGCACTGCAGAAACAGTCCCAGGAATTATCCATCTTGGCATCCGTTATCGTTTGATGTCGTCCATGCCTGATGCCCTCCCAGCGTCTTCGTTCTGTGACCTACCGCTGATCGCCTCTACCATGGTGGATACCCAGTACCTAAGTACCTAGGCAATAAGCACATTCATCGTCCGTATCGCCCTCGTCTGATCAGTCAAACACCGTAATGTACACTCGGACGAGTCCTTGGAAGCGAGCACTGTCGTATGCACCGATGCCACCTGACTTTGACCTCATCCCGTGTTGGCCCTCACGGCCAATGGTGTCCTGTCTCTCCCGCCACCTCTCGAGGTCGCATGGCTGGTGTATCAAGCCGGTAGTCGCTGTCTGCCCAGGGTGCCCTGCCTGTCTCGAACAACACGACGGCTGATTGCCGTTGTCCTTTGCTCTTTTCGCAGCATTCGGCCGAGGCTATTTGGCCACTTTTGCTCAAACCAGAAGGTGAGTACATCTCCTCGAGGTGATGTGAGGGTACATGCTACTAGTATAAAGCAACAATATATCCCGGTCGCCAAGATTTCAAACCAGGGTCCCTGACTTGCGTGATCGACCAGCCTGCGCTCCGGTTGCTATACCACCACACCACGAAGTGGGATCTCCAACGCAGATGACAGAACTCATGTACCATAGGAACCAGCAATTCACCTTCAGGTGACCCGAGAGCTACCACAGGCCATGCGGGCCAGTCAGGCGAACCCGGGGTGGGTCTCCTCCTTGCGGCGGCCGCTGGGTGCTCTCGCAACTCTGGCACAGCCGAGCTTCCAATGGTCGGGGTAATGTAATACTCGATAATTTGCCCACGCAAGAACCCAAGCTACATACGGCCGCTGCTGGGCTCCTGGGCCTTACTGTAATGTGGATGTGGGGGTTCGCGCCTACGGGTCAGGTGTGGATTACGTACCTGGTAAACATTCTAATGGACGTTTTTGCCACCTCATCATGCCAGACCTGCATCACGCCTTTGATAACGAAAGATGTTGTCCCACTTCGCAAAGTGGCGTGCGAGCAAGTCATGAGGCTGTTGTTGTTGCTGCTGAGAAGCCCGCCCACGAGGACCTTGGCAGGCCGGTAGGCGGGCCAGCCCGATCTCTAGCTTGGTCTGCCGTTCAGCAGCCGGGGACCCTGTATAATTCGTTGCTCATGAGGGTTCTAGAGCCCATCACGTTGCAGAATACCGTCGCACCCACCACCCCTGCCTGGGTTTGATAGCGAGCTGGAGTTGGCCGCCTCCGCGGCTGGCTTAGCGTAGCGTGCTCAGGCAGTTAAGCTTGATTTAAGGCTTCGATAGGTGTGGCAGAAATATGCCCACCATAGTACTTAGCCACCATGTAGTCCGGCGGGTTTCTTCAATTAGGAAGGTAACAGTGCGTGATGCTGGGCGAGGTTGGCCTCTGGTCCCAGATATCCTCTTCATGCCCGCATGACCTGGACAAAATTCAGAACGCACACTGATAACCATCCTGGCAGGGCAACATATCGGCCTGGGCTGCTTCAGTATTTGCAGAGCATGACAACATTTCTGGCTGGACCAGCACGCCTTTGGTACCATGAGCGTAGAAATATAAAAGCACACTGATCTCCTCGTCCCGGTTGGGGTTCCTGAGGGCTCATTCCGCGTGGCAGTTCAGCGCATAGCCTAGTAGAACATCCTCATACTCTTGCTTCCCCTTCGAGCCTCAGGTTTTCCGGTCTGCCTCTTCTCATTTCAAGATGAAGTACTCCGCCCTCTGCACGCTTCTTCTCGGGGCCAATGCGGCCTTCGGTGCTCGTTTCACCGAGAGGCGCCGCGAGCGTAACGAGGCCCGGCTCGCTCGCCGCCAGTCGTCGTCGGTCCGCCTACCCGCCACGGACAGCCAAGGTCTGGAGATCGAGGGCGCCTACAACGAGACCACCAATGTCGAGTACTCGTCGAACTGGGCTGGTGCGGTCCTCATCGGCTCCGGTTACAAGTCCGTGACCGGAACTTTCGTCGTTCCGACCCCCAAGTCCCCTGGAAGCAGCGGGACCGAGGTGCGTGAATACAGCCTTTCCGTCCCGACCTGCCACTTGCCCCTGGTTATCGAGACGAGGACGTAGCTCACAGGTGGGTAGTATGCTGCCTCGGCCTGGGTGGGTATCGACGGAGACACCGCCACGAACTCCATCCTCCAGACCGGCGTCGACTTCTACGTCGAAGGCTCATCAGTCTCGTATGATGCTTGGTATGAGTGGTATCCGGACTACGCGTGAGTATCATAAACTGTCCCACCCGCACACTGGCTCATACTGACGCAAGCCCGCCGCAGCTATGACTTCTCCGGCATCTCCATCTCTGCTGGAGACACCATCACGGTCACTATCACGGCTACGACTACCTCAAGCGGCACGGCTGTCGTGGAGAACGTCACCAAGGGGACCACGGTCACGCACACCTTCACCGGGCAGAGCCAGGCCCTGCAGGAGCTCAATGCTGAGTGGATCGTCGAGGACTTCGAGGAGGACGGTGAGCTCGTGCCGTTCGCGAACTTCGGCACCGTGACTTTCACTGGTGCCTCTGCGACCGGCTCTTCCGGAACTGTTACCCCGGCCGGGGCCACCATTATCGACATCGAGCAGAACGGACAGGTTCTGACGAGCGCTTCCGTGTCTGGCAGCTCTGTCACCATCT
Source organism: Endothia cerciana (assembly GCA_026119935.1). NCBI lineage: Eukaryota > Fungi > Ascomycota > Sordariomycetes > Diaporthales > Cryphonectriaceae > Endothia > Endothia cerciana. The sequence goes on along the minus strand of JALRMH010000036.1, from coordinate 158,741 downwards.
CGTACGTCTAATGGTGCTTATGACCTCACCTGCCTCGTGGGTTTTTCGGGGAGGGGGAGGGGGAGGGGGGATGGGCGGAATGGGCGTGTCTAGGTACTCAGGGGCACATGCGCCTAGTATAGTCATTACTTTCATCCGGGCCGCTTCAGAACTTGCCGGCTCAACAATTCGACACCACTTATCATTAGCCAGGCATTGGTCATACAGTCTAATTCGAGTCTATGCCTGGACAGTCATGTGTTGCCAAACCTTGCGTAGGCCATTGCCACTTTCTAGTTGGGTCACATGCACACCTGAATAGCACTCAAGAGAAAGAAGCTACAGACAAGATGCCTCAAGCATCCGTAAGATCAGTGAGATTTAAGGACCACTATTTTCCAGAACGTTCAGATCAAGAGGAAGGCTCCCGGCTACCTGAGCGGGACTTCTTCCGTCCACTTACGTCGCGCGGACAGATACATTGAGGGCAACTATTTAGTATTACTTAGAACATACACCCCCCATTCTTTATCAAGAGCTGTTTAATATATACCTTGCTTTGTGTTGGCCTTGGCGGTCATCCGCTCCCCCACCCTCTCCCACGGCCTCTTCTAAATGTCTGAGTCCTTCCTCTGCCTGCGTTGCCTTGCCTCCCCGTGCGCTGCCCTTGCCCTTGCCCCTGCCCCCACCCTTGGCCTTGGCCTTGGCCTTGGCCTTGGCTTTGCTGCTGCTGCTGCTGCTGCTGGGCAGGACTAGCTTGAGCAAGCTGTTGCTGTCTCGCAGGTGGACTCCGTTGGGTTTGTAGGTCCTGGTCATCATTTAGAGCTGCCCTCACGCGAGCGATAGCATCTCTCAGCGCATGTGGCGCGCCCGCCTCTGTCAGTAACCCTTGAGATATCATCTTCTGGACCTTACTCCGTGCAACCGCCTGCACGCACTCTTCCACTGCGCTTGCCCTCTGATCTATTGGAGGTAGAAGTTCGCCCCGCCGGGCATCTCGCCTCTCCATGTAGGCGTCGATACAATTCATCCAGCCGAGTATAAGGCTCTGGACAGTCCAGTCCTTCACCCGCGATAGTTCGCCCCGGGCGGCCATCTCGCGTTGCGCAACTTGATCCGCCTGTCTCCTGAGAGCCATCACTGCGTCTCTTCGGCCCAGAACCGGTCGAGGGTCATCTTCTATGTAGTCGGAGCCCAGGATATCGATCATCTCCTCGAGCTTCAATCCGACCGCTTCAAGTCCCCCAGCCAGGCTACGCACATCCAGCGCTGCTTGGTTCATCCTGTTGCGAGCCGCAACGATAGTATCCCATGCATCTTGGCTCGCGCTGCCCAAAGTCACGAGTAATTTGTTCCACACTCTGATTTCCGATCCGGCTTGCCGGTCGTGAGAGCTGCTAGCCGCATTAAATTGACAACTATGTCGGAGGAGGCCCATGGACGTGTGAAGGGTTTGGAGCTCCGTGCGTAGATCGCTCATATAGTGGGCATGGATTTGTTGGCGCTCATCCAACCTCTGACGGTGGTATGAAGTAATCAGGTAGAGGCTGTGCTGCACTTCGCGACCAATGACTTGAAGGACCTGAGGCATACTCCCGACGGCCTGCCTTAGATTCCTTGTGATCTCGTCAAGGACCACTTCTGCAGTTGGATCGGTCATGCCGAGAGTGAACTGGGTTTTGTTGCTCAGTGCCTCAGCAAAACGCGTACCGGCCAGCTGGTTATGGCTCATCGCCATGTTAATCAGCGCACCCATTTGGTTGTATTTCTGTGGCCATGTGAGTCGCTCATAATGAAGTCTTCTGCGGAGGATCTTTCCCTCAGCTGCCTGAAGCGTGCGTTCCTTAAGAAAGTCCGCAGTAATCCTTTGATCTCGTTAGTATTATTGTGAAGCTGCGATTGATAGAGAAAGAGGACATTGATCGCTGTGTGAGCCTAATCCTCGAATGATCTGGTCTAGCTCCGCAAGACTATACTGCTGCTCTGCGGATAGGTGACAACTGGTACCATCTTTCCTAACACAGGATACATATCTGCACTCCAGGGAGTAACTTACTCAAGTTTGAACGAGAGTATCATGTGGTACCCCTCGTTGAGAAAGCTAGCCAGCCGCCTGCTCTGGAGTGACTTCCCCAACACATCACCGAGAGCGCCTGCATCGTCCATGCCCTGCCAAATGGCGCCCAAGACTCCCCAGGAGGTAGGTATTATGCTGCTGTCATCATTCGTTTGATATGGTAGCATTCTGAAGGCCTGATGGCCAAACCTGTGCTGGGTTTGCCACCATTCTGGCCGACGCTCGGGAGTCAGTAATTGTCCAAGGAGAAAGAGATTGGGATGTGTATGGGAGGGAGCTGGGCGAGTCTTCGATCCTCCAGGGGTGTCTCATAAGCCCTACGCTTCGCATTCCTCAAATCACGTCGCTCGAGACTCGTGACCTTGCAACTAAGGGACCATACCTTGTCTGAAAAACTTAGTTATCTTGTTGAGAGGGATGGGCCACGAGGTGCAAGACACAGGCATCGGGGCCCGTATCAACCAGTTGTCGTACGGATCATCCACCTGAGAATACCTGTCGTTCACTTCGTTCCACAGCCACGGTTCGGGATGTCGCCTCGGCCAACGCCTAAATACACTGATTGATGACCAAGTCTGCATACCGATCAAGCTGAGTGATTTGACCTCGCCGCCCCAGATCTGCACCCACATTTAGGTCAGTAAGGTTTTCATATCAGTGGAGATCTGCTTGTCGGGGTCGCAATTCTGGCGCTTAAAAGAAGGCAAAACTGACGTCTCCAGGTTAGCGATCATGACAAGTGAACTATTTACCTGTCCCTCAAGATTGATCCCCTCTTCACCATATGCTTCGTCTTGAAAACTGTGGTTCATCAGTACTCGCACAGCGGATATGTAGGTTGCTTAATATCGCCATTTCCACTGAACTTGGGTAGTCCAAGAGGGCATCTCTACAAGACCGCGTGGGCGCATACTCACAAAAATTCGGAGATCATGCCGCTGCCCCCCATCTCGTTGCTGAGCTGCCTCAGACAAGCCTTCTGCTGCGGGCTGACGGTGAAGCCACACGCATCCAGCAAGTCAGGATTCCGGATAATGAACGTATGAGCAACTAAAACATGAGTTGTGTTAGGGCCATTTTCAACTGGTCCATGCGCTGACGCAAGGCCACATGGCCACAGGGCCATGGGCTTCAGCTCGGAGGGAGCGTTCGTCGAAGCTTGACAGTGCCCATGGCGGACTGAACTCACGTCTTACGGCATGCTTTTATTTAGAAGTTAGTGCCTGCCTGGAGGAGAATCGCGATGTTGCAATAACGGCTGGCCCAATCATGTGCCGTACAGGCTACCTCCTGAAATTCATGCCTCGATGAGATTGCAAGTCTCATCTCTTACAAGCGGGTGTCGTCAGCAGAGGACAGCCCTGGAGGGTCTCGTGGCACATGAGAGCTTACTCCTTCGTAGAAAGCTAGATATGGCAGCCCGCGTATCGAAATCCGACTGCTTCAGCTGTAACGCAGCTGGGTACTGATCAGGAACGTCGGTCAGCCTCTGTGCGGTGAGAGCTCAATAATCAGAATACTCAGGCGGTCCGAAGCCTGTCGGTCGACGACAACAAAACGGTGCCCCGTGGTAGCGAACGTGCATATACAGGGAACAGGTGATTTAGGAGCTTTCCGTACCATCTGGCTGTCATCCTGCTCCAGCCAGACTGACACGTAGTTGTTTCTCTTCGGGGTAGGTCGCGGATCTCTGTTGAGAGGCACTGGACGAAGATGGTATATCGACGTAATCGCCTGCCAGTAAGGGTGTCCAGAATTCAGAACGCGCGTCACCATCTGCAAGGTTGGCCTCACTGCTGCCCAGACGCGGTCGTCCGCCTAACTGCTGCAAGATTAGAGCTGACCAGGTGACAGGTTGGACCCGTCAAGTGCTATCGGATAATCCACGCACCATCGAGTACTGCCCCTGCGAACCTTCGATGTTCCACCATGACCTGAGAGTCTAGGTGTTTTGTGCCGGAAAGCTCGATGGACCCTCTTCATCCCACAAAGCCTGGGACCAACGATCCCGAGCGAACATGCTTGTTGACATTGGTCAGCGTCCTGGAGCTAGTGTGAGGATGACTGAGAGCACAAGGCCACATGGGAGTGAAGTAATGACTTACGGGTCTATATCTCCGACAGGGTTACCTGCTCGCAAGTCTGGCGGGCTGAGCGGTAGTCTTGGTGAATACGCGCCTGCAGCCTCTATCTGAGGCCGGGTTGGCACTGTCTCGGCGAGGCACTCCACACTGAGGCCGTATGTCCCATGGTGTTTCACGGGCGCTGTGGGACAGGTGGCCTACCTCTGCAGTAGTATACCCTCTGAGGACAGACCTCTGATACGCTTCCTCGCGGTCTATTTTGCGGTCTGGAGGCCTCTGCAAGCCGGAAGAATACGGTGGCCAGCGCGACTGGGTGTCGTGAGTCGGAGTCATCTGTGAGTTATCCCACTGAGTCGTTGGGGGGGCGTCCGGATGTATACCAAACCGTCTGAAAAAAAAAATAAAAAAAAATAAAGAAATCATGTCAATTTAAATGCACAACCTGCGGCTCGGAGACATGGTCACTGTACAAGGCATATGTCGTTGGAAAACGTTCCTCGTCCGTCGGCAGGAGAGCAGGTCTCGCAGTGGTGAAAGCGTCGCCGAACAACTTGCCGCTGTCTCCTCCCGTCTGCCATGATCTCCACGGGCCTGTCTGCATCCCACGCTGGATCCGTCCAGAATGGCACGTAATTGCGGGATCCGTCAGCCCGCGGCAGCCATCGATTCAACGAGATTGTTTCCCCCTTCGGCGAGGAGTCTGGCTAGGTGTAAGAACGGGTCGTCCCTAGTCATCAGGTCACCATCAGGTGGGGCATAACCGGCCGCCCGATAGTCCGGAGCATCAGAGTCGGGATCGAAATCTGGCTCGGGGCCAGCTGGAGGATTAGAATTGGAAGCTGGAGCCGAACCTGGCTGTGCCGGCTGGTGTTGGGCGGGCTCGTTTGGTGTTGACATTTTGTCACTGTGAGAGCACCGTTCAACGAAAATGATCGCGGCTGGGCTTTTCTTTTCTTTCTTCCTTGCTGTCTTCGAGGTCTGTCACCACTCTGAGCTTTTTGGATTCGAAGCCGCGCTCAAGGGGCTCCCATAACATCGTAACGTCTACAAATAGGATATACATAGACCTGAGGCGCTTTTCTCGGCAATATCTGTGCAAGCTTTCTCTGATCAATGACCAGGAGTATTTCCACCGGAAACGGAAAGAAATGCACAAGGCAAGTACTGTATCAGTGGCGAGCCAAAGCCCGGAAACAAAGACCTCTAGGCAAAAGAACCCTAGGAAGTCGTATCAAAGCCCCAGTCAATAACTTACCAGGGATAGGCTCTACTGAAGCGAATACTACTCGGATACATGTCAGGGATACGTGCATGAATCCTGGTATAGGTTACCCTGGCCTCGAATCCCCAAGGGAGAAACGTTATCACAGGCTGTGAACTCACAAGGCTTTTTGACCGAGGCTTTCGCAGGACAACAGCAACGACGTGGCTCCAGATGATGAACACGAGCACTCATGATTTTTCGAGAGACATATGCCTGTCTGCGCGGAAATTAAACACCAAACATAAGACCAAACTCTTAACTCCGTTTCTCCAACCCCTGATCCCACATCCAGTGGGCCCCCATATCCATATTAAATCGGTACAAGTTCTGTGTGCCGGTCAGAAAAATCGTCGAACCGAAAGCAGACCAGCTTTTGTATCGATACAGTGCGTTCCGGATAAAAGCCAATCTCGCCCTTGTGCTGTCGAATGAAGGTAACTACATTCTTGACATCCTCGCGTGGCCGCTAGCGGTGCATCGGCGTCCACCTCACACCCCCTCCGTGAAGATGCTCCTCCTCCCGGTCGGACTATCCGGCTGCTTCGAGCCGTGCCCGTGCTCGCCCTCCATGGGCCTCGGGCTCACACCCCTCAGGCTGATATTGCTCGGCTCTGCCGCGTCATCATCAAAGGGGTTACGTCCCGCCACGCCGCGTCCCCTCTCGGGATCGAAGCCCCGGTCGGCCCTGGGCGTCGCAGCAAGGTTCATCGCGTAGCCGTCCGTGCTTGACCCGCCGGCGCCGGCACCGTGGCCGCCCTCGTAAGCCGTACTGTCCCGTCCGTACGGCCCGCGGTCGTGCAGGCCCAGCTCCTGCTCCTCGTAGTACCCGCCGGGCCCGTAGCTGTCCGCCTCGTTGCCGACGCGCGCGTCCCAGGCCTCGTCCGGGTCGAGCGCGCCGAACCCGCGGCGCCCGGCACCGGCGGACGGGGCGCCTTCGTACGCGCCCGCGGCGGTGCGGTTGTTGCGGTTCTTGAACTTGTGCAGCTGGTCCCCGAACCAGCCTTGTATGCCGCCCGACCGCGGGCTGGGGCCGGCATACGAGCTGGCGGAGCGGTCGCGTTTGAGGAAGGGGACGAATGAGGTGAAGGAGGGCGGCGGGAGCTGTTGTTGTTGTTGTTGTTGCACAGGGTCAGCAGACTTCGTCATACGGTCGGGAGAGCAAGGCAGACAGGGCAGGCGAGAGGGGGGGAGGGTTAGATGGACGTACGCCCAGCTTCTGCGCGCGCCACCTGCTGTAGCCGACCCAGCCTATGGCGGCGACGGCGGCGAGCACGAGAATGGTGATGATGATCGCACCGGCCGTGCCGACCATCTTGGTTCTTGTGTGGGGATGGGTGAGGGCGGGAGTGCCACTTGTCTGTCGTCGAGGAGGATGGAAGCTCCGGCAGCCGAGGGAGCCCGAGGTAGAGCGGAGGGCAATAGTGATGGTCAGGCCGTACGATGGTGATGATGTCGTCGCGGGTCGGCTATGTGCTGACTGATTGATCTGGATGTAAGCTCGTGGAACACAAGGCTGGCATTAAGCTGGTGGTTTGTTGCTCGTAGTTGCTGGTGGACCTCCTCTTTGCAAAGTCGTGAGCCTATTCAGCTACTAGTCCAGCTCCGGCCTGGCACGAAAATGGTTGCACTTCTTGACGTTGGGTGATGGATGGGACCGAGCCGACGGTTGCTGCTTTGCTTGTGGCTGTGGGGGGCGGGGGGCGGGGATGGGAACCTCGTTAATCACTGCAAAGCAGACCATGCAGGCTCTAGCCCCCACTGGCAGCCTCACCTCATCGCAAGCTCCAGCTGGGCCCCCTACATCATATTGTAACATAACACTGGCCACTCCTCACCCCCTGTGAGGGCGAGCATCAACGCACCCCCCCCCCCCTCCCTTTCTACCTCTCGGGCCCGGAAAAGGAAAGGGAAAATGCTCTCAATCCCGACCGCTATTATTGTGTCTAGAACATCACGTTGCAGCGCTATCCCCGGCGACGATGCCAGGTCTCAGCCTCTAAGGAAACCAGCTCCATGTGGCGGTGGCCAGGACGCAAAGCAGCACCGGCCGACCTTCATACCGAAGGACAGCCGAACTTTTCCCAACAGACTAATAAGGTCTTCGCACGAAGTTCATCACGGCCACGAGCACGTCAGGTGCGGACAGCTGAGTGGGTGGGTATATTGCGCCTCTCAGCGACCAAGGTTTATGGCATCTATGAGAAGCAAGAACTCCAGTCGCCCCCCTCCCTCGCGAAGCCCAGGCTGTCGACGAACCTGCTCAGCGTACACCGGCCCAGAGCATCCGCACCACAGTTCTCAAGTGGCCTGACCCTATCGTTGACCAGCACCCTTACAAGCTCTTCTCCCCCGCTGTCGGCGCAGACCATCTTCTCCACATACATCCTCGCCGCGAACGGCACCGTCCAGGCTGCTGAGTACCAGTCTAGCTGCTTGGTGCTCTCCCTGGTGGTGTTCCGGAGCAGCGCCGTGTCGTTATAGAGCCCCATCGCGAAGAAAATCCCCGTCATGTCACTATCATGGCTGAAGTCCGCATACAACGTCCTGTTGAGCGGGAACGTCGCCGGGTTGTCGTCAAGCGTGTGGTTCGTGCTCGTGTGGTCCACCACCGGCCTTCCTGTGAGGCGCGCGATCAACTCATTCGTGAACCCCACGCCCTGTGTGGGGCCGAGGGGGTTGCCCGTGCCGTACCCGTAGAACTTCCCCAGGCTCTGGAGATAATCATAGCTCCTCCACTCGTCCTGCGTGAACAGCCCGCAGAACTCCGAGATCCGCCCGTCAACATTCGCGACCGTGTTGAACGGGCACAGGTCCATCACATAGATCGTCTCCGCGGCACTCAGGTTCGCCCCCGGCAGGTTCGCGTTGAGCCGCGCCGTGATGTTCCTCGTGAAGATGTCCGTCCAGATCGTCTGTGCATTTGTAGAGATGTCCGAGTCCGGCCCGTCCTCGAAAGCCGTGCACAGCCCGTGGTCCAGCGTGTTGTTGCTCCCGGTATCCTCGCTGATCACCACGATGTTGTAGGGGTACGCATCGTCCCCCACGGCCCCGTCGTCTGCGAGGCGCGCGGCGTGGAACCCTTGCGTCCAGTTCACCGCCGACTCCACGACGCGGTCCTCCCCCGACGAGCGGACGAAGGGGCTGCTGCTGCGCGCGAGCGCCTCGTAGCGCGAGTAGAAACTGAGGCCCGAGTTGACGAGCTCCTGCTGCCCGAAGGTCGTGAGCTGGTCCGCGCCGAGGGTGTACTCGTAACCCCCGATGAACTCATACCCCCGGCCGTAGGTGGTGACGCTGCTCTGGATCCGCTGGATGGTGGCGTTGTAGAGCGCCGTCTTGCTGGCCGTGGGGTCGCGGGCGCCGTGACGTGAGAGGATCTGGGCGAAGGTGATCGTGCAGCCGTCAGGCAGGGTATTGGGGACTGCGCTGGTCTGCGGGGCGGAGAAGTAGGGCGAGTACTGGCCCCAGTAGTGTGACACTTGCGGAGAGCAGGTGTAGCCCGCGTCCACGGAGTCGCAGGACGTGTTGGACACGGCTGTCACCACGCGGCTGTGAGACATGTTAGCACAGGGTGCATACCGTCGGGTCGAGCGACAACATGGACGGATGGGACGGGTCGGCCACTTACACGGTGGCAGCGGCAAGATACCACAGAACCATCGCACCCATGACGGCCATCGTGAACTTCAGCACCTTGTGGTGATTCCGCGTCCAGAAGGTGAGTGTCTCTTGGGCCTCCGCTATGTGATTCCGGCTGGGGAGCGGGCTGTATTTGTATTTCCCGCGCGCCCTCATTAGGGTGTCCGCCAGGCCGTCCCACCAGACCATAGTTCTGATTCTATGGGCGCGGGGGGCAAGCACCCTTGCACCCACCGAGCGGTCCCTGGCAATCGTGACCGAGCGGTCCCTGGCAATCGTGACCGAGCGTTCGTATCGGGTTGCGGCAACGGCTGCCAGCGGCCTGGCCGGGTTACAGTGCCGGTGCGCTCGTCAACGGAGATGAGGGCCGCGGCATTGCACACGTGTTGTGGCTACCCAGGATAGGGCCCCGTCAATAGCGGATTGCGGAGACGCTATCTGGCAAAGGACGGTGCGGTCGTGATGGCGTGGGATGAGATGCGAGACCGGCGAATGCTTCCGCCCACGTGCCTTCAGAAGCGTGGAGTGGATTTATCTTGGCTGGGAAATTTCGCGGGGCGGAAACGAAACAAGCTGGCAAGGTTCAGCACGGAGATTTGGGAGGGATGCCATGAGTTGGCCAGCGCGAAAAATCCACTTGCTGCGTTTCACTTGCGACGTACACCGTGTTCTGTAAAGAGAGCATGGCCCTCGTGACTACGAAGCTAAAATGTTGTCCGACCTCGTGCATATAGTCTTCATCCCCAATTCGGGGACGATCGTCTGGTCAAGGGTCTAGCATATCTTTTGAATAGCCGCACGTGTGTCCCGCGGCCATTGCCGAACCAGACCAAGGAGGGGGACATATCATCAGATAAGAATCTGACAAGATAAATAAATATATAAAAAGGGGCTATGCGATTGGTATCCTGGTATCTCAAGTCAACAACTTGCTGCAAACGCAAGCAACGGCCGTCGGCGGCGGCGACGACGACGCTGACCCAGCCATGCAAAAAGCAAGACGGCGGTGCAGCTCGAACAGGAGCTACGAGCTCGAGCCAGGAAAGCATACCTCGCAGACAACCACCTGCCATACTATGCTTGCACGTTACTAAGTGCCCTCCTGTCCATTTTCCTTGCCATTAGCCCATGTAACCAATGCCAAACCCCTTCCGCCAACGTATTCTACAATTCCACAACCAAAGATCTCCCCTCCGCTGTTGGACTTTTTCAGAATGCAACACCTACACTCGTCGGCCTAGGCCCCTGCACAGGACTCCTCACGACGTACTGCCTAACCTGCACCCTCGTCTCATTCTTATCCTCGAAAGGACTCGCGTCACTGTCCACGCTCCCGAATGTCCCGTGGCGCCCCGACATGGCCAGGTTGAGGCTCTTGCGCGACTCCCGGGCATATGCCTTCTCAAACTGCGACTGCATCCGCCTCGATGCCTCGGGCGGTGTGCTGCCCGGCGACCAGTGGGTGCTCGTCGCGACAGTCATTGTGCCGGCACCGGGGTGGTCGTCGTCCGTGCTGTAGATAGAACCCGAGAACGGTCGGGACACGTCCGACGCCGAGTCAAAACTGCTCCTCCTGCCTGAGAAGATTGCAGATGGCGGGAGGGTCTGGTAGAAGCCCTCCTTGTCTGTCAGCGCCCGTGGTGCGTTGGTGATAGAGTCGCGTGAGAATCTGCGCGAGTGGCGGAACGGCAAAGGCGTGGGCAGGCGGGGGCTCGTCTCCTCCACCCCGGCGGGGAAGAGCCAGTCGGACACCCTGCTGAAAGATTTCTTCTTGCGCAGCGGCGGGCGCAGAATCAGTGGTAAGGGAGGTGCGAGGGGTACGTCGATGCCGATGGAGTTATCGATGATCTTTGGACTGGTGTCCGGCGGGTGTGAGTTGAACGCCGAGCGGCGTACGGCTGATGGTGTGTCTGGTGTGGCCGGGGCAGCCTGCCACCTCGGGACTTTCAAGCTGGAGGTGCGCCCCGGAAACGACTGGGGGACAGGCAGAGGTGGTAATGGCGGTGGTTTAAAGGCGGTCTGTGTCGAGGGTGCGGTACGCGGGCGTTCGATGCTGACACGCTCGGCGAAGGAGGGCGCAGATGGCGGTACCACGGGGAATGGCGGGATTGGTTCATCTGAGGCAAGATCAGCATCTGCTGTCCGATGAGTCGTGAGCTGGACGGGCGGCAACTTACCAGGGTCGTATGAAGTCGACGGCCTGCTCAGACATAGGCTGTGCCGCGACTTGATCGACTCGATCTCTGCATCCAGTATGTCCTTCTCGATGATCGCACTTGCAATCCGCTCAACGATCGCCTCCACGCTTGGTGACGTGTATGCTCGCGGTCGTGTCTTAGCACGTGGAGGTATCCTCGGGGGGCTCTCTTCCTCAATGCTCTCAGTCATCAATGAACCGCCATCTCCCACTGGTCGTCGTGGAATGTGGAATGACAGGGTCGAAGTGTTTCTCGAATGTGCTAACGTGGTGCTATCATCATCAAACATGTCCCGACTCCGACTCCGACTCCGACTCCGACTCCGGCTCCGGCTCCGGGCTGGCGGAGGTGGTGACACAGACTGCTCGCGGCCTGCGAAGAATGGCAGGAGAGGTGAGATTCTGTTGCCCGGACCATAGATGCTGAGCTGTAGAGGCCGGAACACCGGCGCGGTTCGAGGCCCCTCCGGTACCGAAGGCTTGAAATTGATGGCTCCCGAGCCGATGTGCTGAAAGTTGGAAGGTGTCGATATCCGCGGCCGGCGCGCCACCCTCCGCTTTCTCTTTCCAGAGAGGAAGTTCCAGTCAATCCAACCCATATCAGTCTGTTTCTCCGCTGTGGCGGCCCTCCTATTCTGCTTCTGTAGTTTCCCCTTTGACTCCGGCCTGGAAGGTTCGGCTCGGGGTGGTGATGTCGGCCTCGGCTGGTCGTAGTAGATGTTATAGTATCCCTTCTCCGGATCTGACAGGTCGACTGCTCTCCCTCTGGGGAGGCCGTCGTCTGTGCGATAGCTTCCACGGACCCTAGAGCCGTGGTCCTTGGTTCGGGGACTCGCTTCGTCGGAGCAAGGAGCGAATAGCCACCACTTTATGATATCCAAGCACCCACGCGGCTCATCACTCATGATGCTTGTAGTTCACGGTGGGGGGGGGGGGTTCTATCATACCGAGCGAGGGAAAGAAAAACGAGGGACGACCAGCGATTTCGGGATTTCCAGGGCGAAATAAAACTGGAATACGAAGAGAAGGAAAGACCGAAGAGCAAACTTCTTCGGCGTGATAGAAACGAAGAGGGATAGGCCTGCATGACCAGCTCTAACCGAGAGATCCTCCAGCAAAAAGGAGCAGACGGGAGGAGGACGGGAAAGCTATGCGGCAGGGCCTAATCTTTATTTCGAGCCGACCTACCTCCTCAACCTGGATGGGTCTCGTCATCTGGCTTCCAAATACATGGCGAAAGGTCAGGTACACTACACCACCTCTGACAGAGAAGGTAAGGTAGGCCCAGCTCTCGGCTGGGCATCGCTGACTGTGTGGGAGAACGAAGGAGGAAGAGTGGTTGCTGGCCGATGGAGAGGTCTCAGTCTGGCGCATCTGATAGGTCGCGTAGGATTGGCCGAGGGCCAGTCGGCGCTTACCGGCCGGGGTCTTGGTGATGCACTTGGATGCTGCGGATGGCTGGCAAGCGTCGGCGCTACACTCCAAAGTCAAGAGGACCCACCAGTCGTGTCGGGCGGGCAATCAAGTTCAGCGAGTCGATTGCCTCAGAATGCCCTGCTCAAGTCACCACTACAGTCGCCATCCAAGATATCCGGGTGCTAGTCTCTTCACATATTGCCACGAGCTCTTCAAAGAGATTGGCTCATGAGGCCCGAAGACTGTATGAGCGTGATGAAACCCCCATGCAGCAGCGGGGCCGCGTCGTATCTGGGACCTGAACAACCAGGCGACAGAAAGAGAAGTCGAAGATACAAACAATTAACCATAACCGGACAGGAGGGGCGGTAGAGGAGATGAACCGTCGGCGCTAGGGGCCATGCAGGTCATTGTCTGCTGGCCGGCTGACCATGACGGTCTGGGTTTCCTCGGCCAGGTGTCGCGTAAGGATATGGCACGTTGGCGACGAGCGTTGTTGCTATTCTTTCTTGAAACTGCGTCAGAGTTGTGCCCACAGGCGACCCGAGTGGCCAGCCCTGAACTCAGGCACATTTAGCACATCGTTTCTTCGGCGGGAACTGGTGCAGCAGTCTAGGGCGGTCCATCGCTTCGGCCGCACACCCACGAACGGCTGGGTGGTCTTGCTGCTTGCTGCGGCGGCCCGCATCAACGACGTGTGCCCCGTCGCGGAAGGACGAACAACAAACCAAGCATGCCGGGGGGCCGGGCTTGGATTGGCTGGCGTTGGCTCGAATCGCCTGGCACCTGCATCGCGGCCTGCATCTCACCGCAGGACGCTGTGACATGTTCGACAGTGAAAGGTCGGAAAATATTCGACAAGAGGTCAGCGCAAGGGCACCGTGGCACAAATGAGCAGGCGTTTAGCATCCGGCACAGGGCCCCATTCTGAACCGCCAGCCGGCGTCCGCGTATGAGGCATGAAATGAGGGATGTCGCGTGCAGCCAATGGGCGCTGTTCATCCGTCGTTTCAATTCTCCTCGTCGCCTTGCACAAAGTGCTGCGAGCTGGTACCCATCTGCCTCCTAAGAATAGTAAATAGATGGCACCATACCACGAGGCCGCCATATGGCTGACCTGGCGGAGAATTTCCAGTGGTTGTCAGCGGCGTCCAAAAATAGTGGCCCTGGTGATCATTGTGCTGAGAATGGGGCTCCTTGGACCGGCCGGTCGTCACCACCGTGCCTTGGGGTCCTCTTTGCGGGTGTCCGGCCTGCAATGTTGTCCCACTCGAGCTCCGTGGCAAGGCTAGATCTCATGATGGGACTATAGGGTGTTCTCTGTGTAGAGCAGAGGTACACAGCCTTCAGATTTCATACCCAATGTAGTGTTCTAGAGCCCGTCGAGCTTCAGGGGTAGGTCATAAGCTCGCAAGGGCAGGGTCTGACTTCGAATCAACTGTGCAAAACGGTTATGATGGGGTCGTGCGAAAAAAAAAATCTTCTGAATAACATCTTGAGATTCAAATTCCGCAGCGTGCGAGTTGGATTGCCTGGAGTTCGATTGTCGATGAGGATAAGTCCCAGTGCAGCCTGGAGAAGTTGGTGTAACGTAATCCGACATCGAGTGGCCCATATCACCGAGTGGCCCAAAAAAAACCCCGCCGTCAACCCCACCGCCGTCAACCCCACCGCCGTCAACCTCACCACCCTCAACCTCACCACCCTCAACCAGTATAACTATCTATTCTTACAGATCCAAGCATTGTGGTCCAAAGAGCCACATTTACCACACTTGGGAGGTGCACGCTGTCTTTTTCGGCCAGTCTGCCTGGCCTGCTTTGCCTGCTCTGCCGGCCCTGCCCTGCCGGCCCTGCCCTGCCTGGCTGGGCATCTAACTGTTGGATCCGAGCCAGACCCTCTGTAATAGCAAGGCTCCCTCCTGTAGCTATGAATCGCCGGCGTTGCTCCTTTTATACTGCCGCTGTTGGCTTTCTTCATACAAGAACCGGTTTCCTTCTGCTAGTAAGATTATACTATTAAGAGCTACTTCATAGCCTTTGATTAGCTGGCTGGTAGCTAATAAAATTGGTGGATATCGCTTTAATAATTAATGCTAGCAGGGTTTAGTTGGCTAATATAGTCTGTAAGTTCTATAAGGTTATATAGTGTCTTTGATGGCTGTGGGCTTATAAGTGGGCTGGGCGTTTTGGTGATAGCGACTGGGCCGTCGACTGGCCCTGCCACTGGGCTACATAGTGCACATCGGACTCTTATTTCTATTCACTTAGCTAGCAGACAAGAATCATAACACCCATCCAGGCACCTGCCAGTAGCCACTCGTAGGTCAGACCTTCACAATAGCCGTCGAGGATCAGGAGCCGATATTAGCCAATAGTATGACAGCGAGTAGCTGGATCGAAAAGCTTCTTAAGCCACTAGAGGCCATGATCATCGTCGGTCCAGCCTTTCTTACTAATTAATGCCAAAAAAAACCTAGTTGCCCAACATGCTATAAACATATTAGTTTTCTTAATAAACCTTGCCTAGAAGGATAAACTTGGCTGGTAGTGTTTAGCTTTGGCAGTTAACTGTTTCAATAACTATCATCTATTTGCAGTTTCCTGGCTGGGCTATTACTGGCCGGCCATGATGGTCTGATTTAATAAGGACTGATGTTTCCATGCCTCGGATATTATCGGATCCGGGCTAACATGGTCTTGTCTCCAGTGAGACAGCCAGTCCTAGTGACCTTCCTTCGTCTGTAGTCATAACACCCAATCGAACTATAGCCATTATATTGCAAGCTATCGTCAGCTTTACCTATAGCATTTGCCTGTCATATTGCTGAATATTAGAATTTTTATCTTCCTTATTAGTCTTTTTGTTATCATACGGATCCAGGCTGCCAAACACAGATATTGGGGAGATGAGATGAAGGTATGAGAATTTCGTTGCATTGTATTCAGGACGTGAGACTAACTTCGAAGTAGATTGCATTTGTGGCAAGCTTGGCGGGGATTTTTGGGCTTGGAGACTATTTTTTTTGGCAGCCGTGTGTCTTTACACTCTTGGTCCCTGGAAGGCTTTAGAGTATCAGTCCTCGGTCCTCATCGTTGAATCATCATGTAAATAGACCCGGCTTACTTTCTCTTCACAACTCTACCACCGGAAAAGTCACCACGCCCTTAGCTTCAGCTAAGACCTTCTTAAGTTGGCGAAGGCCTCCTTTCAGGTCCCAACTGGACTTCCCGGCCTCTTCATCAGAGTCTAGTCCACCAGGAGCCCCGTCGCTGCCATCTAGAATCGCGTTAATCATAGCACATAGTATTTTCTTATTGACTCATACCTTCGACGAGGATTACAGATTCTGGCTGAGCACTCATCGTGGCCAGGAACTACGTAGAAACCTTTGGTGAAACTGGAAATGAACGAGCCACGAAAGCAGGAAGTCTGATGCAATGTAGTTGACGAAGTTGGAAGATTCGAAGTCGTGGCCTTGGGATGGAACACGGGGCTCTGAGCGACAGAGGAAGACCATTTTATGTTCGAATGAAGCCCTAAGGTATATGGTCCGACCAGAAGGCCGGATGATTTTTATACTTCGACCGGGCAACAATGAACAACCAGCAACACACGGCTTCATGGAGGCTATTTGCTCATCGAGCACGAAGGCCACCATAGCGGTCTCCACGAGGTCATGTGCAGGGAGTTATTCTCAGAGAGGATTACTTTTCGTAATAAATACTATAATTCAAGAGAAAAGACCAAGATGCGGACGTCTGCACTAGGTGGCATCTGCAAGGCAGTCTAGTCTGCCAAATGAAATCTTGCCCTACTTGGCCGGATTCCGGTTTATGCTTACACAAGGTCGACCTCTCCGACTCAGCTTTATCACCGGGGTACCTTAGATACATTACAGTCAAAATATTGTGGGCTTTCGAGGAATATAACGGGTTACTTTTGTAGATTATATATAAGAATACTATTATACATTTCACACTGCAAAAACTGTGAAGTAATATTCCACTTATAGCAGCTTACAGAAATAATAAAAACTTGATTCTAATAAGAAGCAGGGGCTATCCAAACGACGGCATATGGAGAGTTGCTTGTATTGCTTGTGAAGATATTGTTATAATGCATTGCTATAGTATGGCAGACCACCGTCGGCACTACAGCGTGCACGTCTACCTTCTTCACTATGGTCTGGAAGGCTCTGACCGGGTTACCGGATCCGTCAGAAACCCACACCATGTAGACAAATCCAGTCGACGTTTAGTCTTAGCAGGCTATGTGCCGACGACCAGTTGCTCCTCCCAAGCCTTGTTCAGCCGCACTGTCTTGTATTGTAAATGATGGGCTAATAACACTGACCGGCCCTATTACACGTTTCCAAGGCACGTACGTAAGCAAATGCTACCTACTCATCTATCTTCTTGCCCTCGAGAGCTTCATCCTGTTCCTCGGCAATAACGTCGGCAGGGATGCGCTCTGGGGTCTTGTTTGCTAGGACGATCATAGGACCTAAGGCCGCAGCCATTAACGCGAAGGTAATGCAGCTAAAAGGGAACAAGAAGGCTTGATCAGCTAAGGGATCGGAGCAGACTGATGGACTGATAGCAGGGCCCGAGAGGACAGATCGCTAGGAGTATCATGGAGAAGAGAGGAGGGGGCGGGGCGGCGTACAATCCTACAAGAGTGCTAGTCTTTGCGTTGGTGTTGACGCCATAAGAGACAGCTTGACCAACTGCTTCGAGACATCTGCCGCAAAGAAAACGATTAGGTTATGCTAAACACGCCTTTCACTGAAGATATTGGAAACTGGTATCCGGCCGTTGACATACCTGAAAGCGGCTCCGTTACGAACGTTGGCTGGGACCTCATGTCAGTGCCCGGCTCCACATTCCATAACTTGCATTCGTGCTTACTCTGGGCATCCGTAGCGAACGACGAGATCAACCAATACATGTACGACTGGGATAATGGGCCGGTAGTCTGGATGAAGAAGTAAGGGAGGAAGGCCGTTGGGTACAGCGAGTCGTCCCAGTCGATGGCCCCCGGGTTGCGGTGGTTGAAGCGGACCTGCATCACGATGGACCAGATGTAGACGCCCAGGTTGAGGACGACGACGGTATAGAGGCCTATCTGGGCCCGCCGCCGCTGGCTGAGCCCCTTGATATCGAGGATAAAGCCGAGACCGAAGCAACCGACGCTGAAAGGCATCGGAAAAAGTATCAGTATTTGAAGGGGAAAGGCGGAGTCAGAGCAATGACCCAAGAGTTTGATCAACTCACATGCAGAAGAAGGGCGAGATAAGGGAAGACAATGCCCGCGCTCGGATGGAGAAGTAGTCGGCTAGGTATGTGTTCCAGGTCCCGCTGCGCCGTTGATTAATATCATCAAATGCACTCGACAATGGCGGGCTGCCACGCCGGGAGGACAGGGAGGTCGTTACCCGTAGAAGAAGGACCAAAACGCCCAGAGACTCGAAAGTAGAATGAGCTTCGAGGTCAGGGTGAACTTGATCTGCCTAAACTCTTGCTTCAAGGAGAGTGTCTCGGCTGTTAGAATCCGTGTGCCGTCAGAGCGGACAACTTTCTCAAACGGAGAGATCAGAAATGCGAACGGGAGACTGGGCGAGCCGTCACACAAGCATCGTCAGTGTTCTGGTTTTGTCCACAGTATGAGCCAGATGTTTGACCTACGCTAGACATTCAATAATAACGAAAGCGATGTAGGTGTTCGGTGTAACCCCGCCGGATACGTCTTTCTCGTGGTTCTTGGCGAGGCTTGAGAGCAAGGGCGTGGTTAGCATGAGAATTTCAGTCGTGTGTTGCAAGCCTGCTTGCCATCAGGGGGCTACATACTTGATGCCGCCACCGACCAATTGTCCCAGATTCCGCGAGACAATCCAGAGGGCGAGGTATTTTCCGCGCACTCCCGAGGGAGCCAGTGAGAGGATAGAGCCGGCTTCGGCAACGTACCAGCACCCTGTGCCGATACCGTTGAAGAAGCTACCGAGGATGAGGAACTGTGTGGTCAGGATTGTCAGGAAGAATAATCGTGTCTACAGGCTAGTCCCCCGCCGTATATCGACGTACCCACTGGTTTCCGAACTTGCTGTTGCAGTAGTAGGAAGCACCTCTGATCGGGAATGTTGCGGCACCGATCACCAGAGCCCATTTGACACCGATCTTGTTCACCAGTGGACCACCGAGCAGGCACACAGTCGCCAGCATAGAGTAGCTGATCGCAGTTCTACCACACAACCCAGAGTTGTTAGTATATGAAATAGCGCAAGGTCTCATAAGACTAGACTAACGCGGTATTCGACGTCTGCGGTGTAGCCAGACCGCCTCCACCAAGACCTGAGGCCAAAGGTTAGTGATACCTTCGATCGAGACAGTTGCAGCATAGGAGGTCCGCTCGCCTGCAATAGCGTCGTCCATGGCCGGCCCACAGAAGGCCTGCACGCTTAACAACATCATCTGCGTCAGGCTATGCTGCCACACGCGTCTCCAGAGAGGAACTACGCGTCGGTACTCCTCCATGTCGACCGTCGTCTGCAGCTCGCCCGTATCAGGTACCAAATAGGCGGGCGCCTGCTCTTTCTCAGACTTGGGCAGGCCGTCATTCCCGCTGCCGGGAATATCGCCGGCGTTGCCGACAGACATGGCGGCGGTTGACAGTATAACACGTTGTACCTCTAACGTATTGTTGTGAGAAATTTGAGCTGCAGCCATTCGAGAGCGAAAAGTCATTTACAGACTTCCCTCGAGTCTTTTAAGAGTATGCAAGCCCCCGTATTTATCAGCCAGCGAGTATATTCTGGATTTACGCCCTTGCCCGGTGCCAGTTGCCTATCTGTGGTTCCAACTCTGATATCGTGGGCATTGATAAGATCTGCATTGTAACTTGATGCTACCCTGCACTTTAAATTTGCTCCTGGGTAAGTCTTTTGTGGGTTCGGCGCGGAGTTGCTGCCCTAGGTGATCATCCGGGCATAAGTAATTAGAACGAAAAGATTGATGCACAGCCCAGGCAAAGTACCGACCGTTTCAATGCTTAGGTGCTAGCGAGCATTCAACGATCGAAGCGATCCGCCGTTCAGCAGTAGCCTCAAGGTCATCATCACTCTTCTTCCCAGTCCAATCGAGACCAAGACCGGGATGGAGAGCGAGGGAAGACCACTGTGATCTGGCGCGTCCACTAAGGCAGGTAACCCCCACGACCGGCCCGGCCCCCTACCCCCGCGACCGGCCCGGCGGCAGCCCTGTCGATATTATATTTTCTACTATGTAGTATTATCAACACTCGAAGAAGATTTTTTCACAAACTTTGCTCCTACATACTTCAAATCCAGACAGCATATTAACCAATCGACGATAAAGCAATACACTGAAGCTCATATTAATAAAGCCCTTGCCGCCGTTTGAAATGGAATCTTATGTGAAGGTCCGACCTACGAGCGGTCGCTGGGAGGTGCCTGAATGGGAGTTATGGATTCTGGTACAGATCTAAGGAGAGCCTATCTCGTGTGGGTGCGTACTGGGTCCGTGGCATGTCCGAGGCATAGGTGGGTCCCGACCACGTGCTCCGACACATGATTCAGAGGTGTTCGAGCTCATCTTAACCTGATAAGCTGCTTTGGAAACCGGCATCCCTAGATCTATACCTCAAGGTTTATTTATATAGTGTTTGGAATATTCAGATATAGAAAGAAGAGTATTAATATCTACTGCTGATCCAGGAGGAATATTTAATCAGCTGGATTCTTATCTAAGAAGTTTTGAAGAATGTTCTGATGCTGTTGTGGTGGCCAGTGACATGGTCTGTAGGGTTAAGGGTCCTCACCAGATACCCACCCTCTTATCTCTTATACAGGAGGGTAGCCTCTGGGCTGTACTCTTACACTTAGATGAAAAATAACAACACGTTCTCTTCTGCCTTCCTTTGACCAGGTACGACGCACTGTCGCCTTAACCCTTGAGGCCTTGTGGCCTCCTCATTTTGTTGGCTCTTCTTGCACGTCCACGCTGCGGTTGCCAGAGCCCTCTGCCACCTTTGCTGGGTGTGATTCTCCTCGTGCGACGGGTGCCCCAGCTCTGGTTCAACGCGCGCTTACATCAAAGAGCTTATATAATATATATTAGTCTGGTAAGGAGATGGTATTGTACCTGGCAAATACTAGATTTAGAACTTTTTATATTATAACCCTATTCTTATAATATAAAGGAGCTACCGAGTTGATGTAAAAGTATGTAAATAGGGTAGTTGTTACAACCTAAGAAACAGCAGGTCACTGGAACAGGCCGTCTTGGTGGAGACAGAATCATGTTGGCCCGGATCCAATATCTGACGTTAGCTATCTGGACTGCTTATACAAGCGCACACCCGAGAGCAGGGAGGGGAGATTGAGATTATTTGGTGTGTATAAAAGAATGGCAAAAGAAAAGACCTTTGACAGGTGTATTGCGCATACACATGTAGAGACCGGGCCGTCTGCCGCATGGCACACGTTTAGATGTCACGACTAAAATAGCAAGTAGGGGGAGCGACGCATGCATGCAATATCACCAACGCGAAAAATTCACCAACTTGCCTATCTTCTGGCCCTGCTCGCGAAGACCGTGAGGGCATGACGCATTATCAGAGCGTTTCGGATTCATCACACCTCAATGAATAATCTATAAGTCCTTTTTGCAGGTCGTGTTCCCGGACCATGCTCATCACGAACAAGCCGTGGCAAGGGACGAGCTGCTGTTGCCGAGCTCTCCTCATACGCGCTTCTTCTCAGACTTCTCCTCCACAGAATTCCCACCGATCGGTCCAAACATACCCAAGATAGTTAGCCACCTGAGAAGATTCAAGATGAGGCTGCCGCCGACACTACCCCAAAGCATATCATTCCACTGGCTAGGATCCCAGAACACATCTGGTCCCACACCACGGGCTGCTGCATATATGTGCCCGTAATCGGCGAAGGCTACGGCTATCAGGAACCATTTGGCCGTGGACGGGCTGGATGAGAAGCAGCAGATGACAGCTATGGCCGCGAGTAGCAGGAGGACGTTGCCCATCTGAAGCGAGAACGTCAAGGCCTGTCCCGGAAAGTGATCCTGTTCGTTGAGGGTGTGGTTGGGGACCTGCGTGGCATAGTAGTTGAAAGGATCTTGGTTGCACACGACCCAGGCCCAGACCCTAGACAGGAACCATTAGCAGATTAACATCGACACTGAGCAGGGGAGAGAAGAGAGTCGAACATACAGCAGCGCGGGCTCGATGACCGCGAAGATGATCAGCGGAATGGTGGGGAGGGCGCTATATGCCATGTTTGCATCCACAGGGTTTGGGTCGGTGACTGAGGAGATGGTAGAATGCCTGGGATGATATTATGCCAAGGAGCTGAGGGTAGCAGGTCTCTCCTTTATATACCCTGAGCGGATCAGCAAATCGCGGGCGTGGCCAACCCTGCGCTTCGAATCCTTCCCGCGCCGTTCACGATACCCAGCGTGCCAGCAGGCAGCTGTATTCAGCTCTTCTGAACCATGGCTGAAAGGGCAGGCTGGTAGCACACTACCACTGCCAGCCTGTAAGGGGCAGGCCCGAGAACTACCGTAATGCGGCCAAGAGTGGCCGTGTTGAATATGTTCGATGCGAAGGAGAACAACAGGTCAATGTTCTGTTTTGTTCACACGAGTTATCCGGGCGGAGAAATGAAACTGTTGTTGGGGAGGATACAGGTTAGCGGGGGCGTCCAGCTGCCAGGCAGTAAGGCTTACACGAGGGGACTTTTTGCTGCCTACGCAGGTTACTGCAGTAATCTATCGGCACTTGTGGTAGGAGGAACAGGCGCTAAAACGAGCACGGGCCACCCCTGCACCCGCAACCGTCCCTGCAGCGCGTCTCAAAGTGGACACGTTCCGGAAAGTTAAGGACAGCTGCCACTCTGATTTGGGAGCTTCCATCGTCGCAAATTGTTGCGGTCCTCCAACTTGCAACCTCACCCCCACCACGTTCCTCTGAGCGTTGTGTCTGCACCTGAGAATCGTCCCACGTTACCATTGCACTGAGACGTCGTCGTTTCTCGACCGGCAGAGGTTACTCACCACCTCGAAATCAACGTTCCCAATGTCTGGACCTGTTCCGCCCCGGGGCGGGATGCCCATGCCCGGCCCAGGCATGCCAATGCGAGGACCCGGAATCACCATCCCCCTGCCCCCAGGAATGCGCCTTCAGCCAGGCCAGCAGCCTACTCCCGAGCAGATCGAGCAGATCAAGAAGTTCCAGCTCGAGGCCAAGAAGAACTTTGAGGCCCAGATCGCCGAGCAGGCCGCCAAGGAAGGCGTCCCCGTCCAGGAGGTGATGCAACGTGTCCAGCGACAGATGCAGCAGAGGATGATGGCCCAACGACAGGCCCAACAGCAAGGAGCCCAACAGGGGCAGCAGGGTCAACAAGGCCCGGGACAGCCTCAAGGCCAAGGACAGCCCCAAGGCCCGCGGCCTCAGGGCGGTCCCCAGCCAGGTGTTGCCAAGTCCATCACTCCCGGACCTCCCAACCCCGTTGCCATTGCCATGGCAAACTTCTTGCGAGCCCAAGACCTGAAGCTTCGTACCTGCATTCTGAATGGCGAGCGAAAGGACATGTTCAGAGGTATGCAAACGCGGTCTGGCTCCCCACCTCGGTCTGGCACTGACATCATGTAACAGTCAAGAGAGTCCTCCGAGCCCTGCAGTCCCCCGCCTACGAGAGGGCCCGCAAGAAGAACCCCGCCCTACCCCAGATCACCGACCGGGCGTCACTCGAGAATGCCTTCAAGTTACTGCCGATGTCAATGTTGGCCCTCCGAGTCGAGAAGATCGATCCCAGCACTCTGCCCAACCCGCCGAAGAAGCGTGTCAAGGGTCTCTGGAACGTCAAGATCGTCGGACAGCAGGATGCCGGCGATGACATGTACTATGCCTGGCTGTACGAGGGCAGCCAGGTCAAGCGCCAGGTCTACGCCGCCCTTGCCCTCGTTGCTATCTTCACCGTGGTCCTGTACCCCCTGTGGCCGCTGAAGATGCGCCAGGGTGTCTTCTACCTTAGTTGGGGCTTCCTATGGCTCTTGGCTGCGTTCTTTGCCACGGCCATTTTCCGTGTCATCCTATTCTGCCTTACCTACTTCGTTGCCTCTCCTGGCCTGTGGTTGTTCCCCAACCTCTGGGAGGACGTCTCATTTGTCGACTCCTTTAAGCCTGTCTGGGCCTGGCACGAGGTAAGTCTCAGAATCCTATCCAAACCAAAGGCAAAGGTGTCCTGTGCTGACATGATACATAGACTGCAAAGAAGAAGAAGAAGAAGTCGTCTTCAGGTGGTGGTAGTGTTAGCGCACAGTCGACTTTTGCCGCTACTACCGGTCAGCCGATGCCAGCAAGTGCCACCACGACAGCCACGGACACGCAGATAGCGACAGGCTCGGAGTCACGGCAGAGAGGCGCCTACGAAGCTCCCAGAGTGGAAGAGCTGGCGGACGATGAGTAGGAGGAAACCCTCTGATGTCACTTTTTCTTCCTTCTGGCGGGCGAACAGGACGGGTAGGGGGAGGATAGCCACTCCGACTACGAAAATGGAGACCATGCGAGCCTACTGGCGGTACCATACCCCCATCGAACCAATTTCTGGAATCCATACAATCTGTGCTTTGAATGGTCACATCATGCTTTGTCTGATGATCGTGATTCACAGCTCGAATGCCTCATGTTGCCATTAGGCTGAGCCAGGTCCCTTGGTCCCAAGTTTAGCCCTGGGAAGAATCTGGTAAACGTACCCAAGCAGTTTCCTCATATGGTCTCTCATTTCTTCTTCTGTGGTTTTCAACACATCCATCTACCTGCATTTCCTGTGAGAGGAGGTCAGGCTGCTCTTGCCATCACCATGTGCTATGCAGCACAGTTCTTTTTTCTTCTTCGCTTGTCCCTCATGTCTCGGATCCGTCTGTCCGAAGGTAATAATGAATAGCTTCCGGCGAAGAAGCACAATTCCCCGAGCTACCACCCGTCGCATTTGCCGCAACAGGTACCCCGTTTACGTCCTGCGGCCGGCCATAGACATGGTGATCTAGCAGCAACAATCAGCGCTCCAGTTCTCACGGACCCATCCGGCCCCCGAGCGCATGGTGCTACTCACAATACCAAACCTCGTCCAGAACCGTATAGCCGCTGTCCCCCGTGCCGGCGCCCGCAGCTGTACTGTTATACTTTGGCCCCGAGCAGGCCAGATACGGCACCTCCCCGAACGCCTCTGTCAGCACGCTCTGGATGTCGCCCAGCGTGTAGGTGGTGCTGTTGCTCGGCACGATGCCGGCGCCGGAAAGCCACTTGAAGGTCGGCACGGTGTGGTACCACGCGACGGCGGTCTCGAAAAAGTCGACCACGTCCTGGTGCTGGACGTACTGCGGGCCATAGCAGGGGACGTCGAAGGCGGAGTAGCAGGTCGCGTGCTTGGAGAACTCGTGGCCCCAGAAATCATAATTGGGCGAGCCCTGGGAGACCCAGTACCTGCCTGGGTGTGAGATGACCTGAGCCCATGGGGAAGGGAGCGGCAAGGTGAAGGGAGAGGAGGAGGGGGAGGGGGGGGGGGCGCATACTTGTTCATGTAGGCGAGGAGATCGTGTTTCCCGAACGGCTCAAGGAAGGTCCCTATGTTGGAGCCGTTGTAAGGCGGCACTGGCGTCCCGGAGGAAGTCCCCGTGGTGGTGTTTGGTGAGGGATCGGGGTCATATTGGCGGCTACGCCGCACATCAGATACCGTAGACTCGTCCTCTCTCTAGCTCGTCTCTTGACTTACCTCAGGTCGCAGTACTGAGTGTAAGATCCTTGGGTTGAGCGTCAGCATGGAGACAAGGACCCTACGCCCCGTATGTTGGCGATGCTGGATACGAACCGTTGCAAAAATCCGGCCACAGCCCGTGAAGAGTCCAAGAGTCCTTGGGCAGGACTTGGCCCTCGGCCTCAAGACCGGTGTATGTATCCCAATATTGCGTCGAAAGCTAAAGCGGCCGCCTTGTCAACAACCGTGTGACAGATGTCGCCGGTTTCCAGTCCCAAGACTCGGGCACGTACGACTAGGCCCCCAAATGTCTCGGTACAACAGGAGTCTGTGATATTGGCCGGCGCCCCTGCCGAGCACGACAGGATCGGGTCGTCTGTGAGTTCGTCAGCCTCACAAGGCCACCTTGACGACGAGAAGAGCCAGAGGGGAAAGCGTACAGAGCGCGCAGGTATGATTCGACGTGCCTTCGCCGTAGAGACTACGGCTGTAGAAACCAGCCGCAGCCCTCTCGGTGAGGGCGAGGGCGGCGAGGAAGAGCGAAGGGCGATGCATCCCTTACGACTTGTCACGGCTCATGCGGTCGACAACAATCAGAAACCAGACACCAGAGTCTACTCTGTAGGCATGACGTCTCGTTGCATCCTTTATAACCTCGCGGGCCATCTCCCCTATCGCGCGAGCTAGCTGGTCCCACCATGTCATCGTCCTTGTCATCGTCGCCCACCGGGCCCGAAAAAGGAAGCTCACCATGGCTCGACAAGAGACACCGCGCCGGTTCCCCTGCGGCTGGGCACTGTTGGGGTCCCACCTGCCGGCGATCTGGGTTCTTACAGGTCAACTGCTCGTAGCGACTCGAGAGTGGGCGGGCCCTGGAGGATAGGCGGTTACCAGGTGTACTTCTTGGCGGTCTGACTAGTGGTAGCGTCCCGGTGCTGAGCTGGTCTTCAAGTGAATCCAGCCGAAACGACGACCTCGAGGCTACGATGAGCTGCCTATAACGGAGCGACTCAGGAAAACACGGGGCGATGTGGTCTCTCGATATTGCATAAGCAGAACTCCTTTGTTTCCGGTGTACCAGATGACGTTGGCAATCTCCAGCCAGGGCTTGGGAAGTGGGAAGGGTCCATGGAGATGAATCGACTACTCTCCATGTTGACACTCGCTACGGTCATGACAAAAACACCACGGTGGGAGTTTCACACGCTCTACCGGTATAATAAGGCTTACTATGTGTCTTTGTTTTCTAGGCTGTTTACAGCGACGAACCTAACTGCAACTCCGCTCACTCCGGAAAACGCAGCCTTTACCTCTGCCTCAATGCCCAGGATCGATCTGTCCGGTCTCGTGTATTTCGGGGTCGCTGTTGTCTTTCCCAGTAGCAGGTCTGTGATGTACTTATCCTCAGGACTTGACCTCGGCCTGTTGCGAACAGTGGCAGAATGCATGTTTTGACCACTCGAGAGCAGCAGGTCGAGGTTGCTGTTTCATCCGGAGGCACACCCGCGAAGCATGGTGCCAGCGAAAGAAGTGAGGGCAGTAGTGGAAGTCATCCGCACCGAGCCGGCAAGTCTCTCCCACGGAGGGAGGCACCTTCATGGAAGCAGCGGGGCGTCGGCAGCAGGGCAACCTTCTTATCTCGCTGCTGGGTTTTCCGCAGAGCATATCCGGCACAGACAAAGGCCTCGGGCGAGGGGCCAGCATCGAGCAACCGCAGGTGCTCGTCTCACCTGGGTCGTGGCCTGGATTGTGCCGCGCGAGTAGAGGTGAGATGACACCCCGAAGGAGACTTCCAGCCACTTGGAGTCCCGCGATGGCCACAAAATGTCCAGGGGGTACAGGCAATAGGTCGTGAAGGTTCTCGAGATCAAACGTCCCTCAAGGCTCGGTGCAAGGGAGCGTCGAAGCGTGGCCCAGCCATGCCAGCCATGCCAGCCTGCCAGCCTGCGGCATCCGTGGAGCCCCGCCCCGCCCCTGTCGCGCGGCAGGTATGACCCCCTGTAGCGACGCCACCAGAACCACGGTCAAGTGACGTGCCTGCGTCCTGCCCCGCCAACGGCGCTCCGGGGGGTGAGCTTCCACAGCTCAACAACTTGGACCCTACAACCTCGAGACTCAACAACCCTCCCGACCTCATATCGCCAGAAGGAAGGAAGGAAGATATTACAGGTTTCCCCACCGCCTCGAAATCCACAACACTCGCCCAAGATGTCTCAGGAAGCTTTTGACAAGGCCGTCGTCGACTCCAAGAAGCTGACCTCCAAACCCGGCCAGGACGACCTGCTGGCGCTCTACGGTGCGGACTCTCTCCCCTCCCATTTGCGCGGCGCCTCTTCGGCTCGGTCCTATCTGACTCGCCTGGCTACAGGTCTCTACAAGGTCGCCAACGGCGAGGACATCTCCAAGGCTCCCGCTCCCGGTGTCTTCGACTTCAAGGTGCTATACACGCCCCAACCCCGCCCTCCGAAGCCGAGGATGAGTGATGTCACATGCATCAAGGTTGCACGCATACTGACAACTTCTTCGCGCAACCACAGGGCAAGTACAAGAAGGAGGCCTGGCAGAAGAATCTCAAAGAGCTCAACGGCAACGACGACCCTATCCCCACCGCCGCGGCGCAGGAGGCGGCGAGAAAGAAGTATGTCGAGCTGATTGAGAAGCTGAAGAAGGACTGCGGGTACGATGAGAACAAGGTGCCCGAGGAGGTGGGTAGCAACTAAGCCAATGATGACTTGATGGCCCTGCGGGCGACTGTACAGGGAACGCATACGCGCACGGATGTGGAGACGACACCAGGCATCGCGGTGCAGGAATTGCGGATTAGATTCCCAGGTTAGGATGGTCAGGAATATACCAAACCAGTGACCGACCACGCTGTCCTGAGTGACGGCGGCTCATAGTAAGCCACGTCATGTACCTTCAAGGAGGTTATTGCCGGTACCCTGCATTGTCTTTCTGCTCGAGGTTACTTTCAAAAGAGCAGCCGCGTCACCTAGCTTCATGTCACCCACTTCTTGCCCTTCCAGTCAGGTTCGGGGTGACTTGCGGTCGCAACCCACGGCCTTTCGTCCGTTCCGTATGCCTGCAAAGGAACATTGTACGGGATACGCAGGCCGACGACCGGAGCCTTATCTCCCTCGCTTCTGTCGGGCGTGTCCTTGCTGAAAGTCCCCACCATAATCGCATCGTCAGCGAAGAGGGCTGGCCACACGAGAACGCCGATCTCCCACGATGCTATTCGCACCTCGCCAGCGCTATTGGCAGCTTCGCCCCAGGCCTGTTTGGAGAGGTTGGCCGAGGTCGTGAGTGCCCAGTCGATAGACTTCTCGCCATAGCGGATGTAGGTCTTGATGTGAGGTGCTGCTCGTTTGCGGCCGCCTTCTTGGACCTCAGCTCCGGGTTTGAGCGCTACATGCTCAATGTCAGCTTCTTGTCAGGAGCACCCGAGGCGGCAAGGACTCACCTTGTCCCCGTTCGGCATCGTTCGCCCAGTGGCAGAACATCGGTTTCAGGTACAGTAACTGTTTGGCTTGCTGGGCGGATTGAATCTTCGTGTGGATGGACGCACCGGATTCATAGCCATCCAGGCTCCGGCGGATCTCATCAGGCGTCGGGAACACCACCTTGAAACGCGACTCTCCTGTGACTTTGTTCTTGGACGCTTTGAGTGAGTTAAATAAGCTGCGGCGGAGCCAGGTATATGTCGGCCCCAGGGTCGCAATGCTCGAAACCTGGACGACGACCTCGGACTGTCCATCTTGGACGGGTACCTGCCGCAGAGCGTTCTTCAACGCTGCCCAGCCCCATTTCGTCTCTTCAGTCGCGTCATGAATGTTGTGACGGCCTGGGACGGAGGCGATGAGAGCGGCTCTGATGGCGGAGAAATCATACTTGTCGAGTTTCTCAGCCAACTCTGTACAGATGGGTCTTTTTTGGTTATACGCCCGGAGGTAGTTTAGCAGGTCGACCTTGAACTTCTCCCCACTACCGATCGCAGGAGAAGTATTCTCAGCAGTGTCTGGTGCATGCGATGTCCCCAGCGGGAGCATGGGACTTTGCCATACAGACTGTGTCATATTAGTCCAGTCCCTCGCTATCATGTTGGCTGTATGGACGATGATTTGTGCTGTGTCATCATGGCGAAGCAGGATCAGCATCTTGCAGTGGTGCGTGCCGAACATCTCAGGCATGAACGCGCAGTGAAGCGTGACGTTCTCGTGCATCCGAGCTTGCTTCTGTCCACCCAGGCTTGTAAGTCAATGACTCCGGCGGTAGGACCAGTCAGCCGGGACTGACCTCTAGCATCAACCGACCCGGGTCCTCCTTCTTCCAGAAGCCATGCACAAGATGCACCTGAACCGACTGTCTGATATCTTCATCAAATGCAGCCATCAAGAAGTCGATGTCGTGTAGATAATTGAACTCCCAAGCCTCTGCGATGAGCGGGTCCCCCAGTAGATCATGCAGAGTCACGGCATCCGTATTCGCAGCATCTGGAAGATCGCGGATCCAGGTGAGCTGGAACGGTGACTTGAAGACCTGTTTATCCTTCTCGCCCGATGAGGACGAGGAAGCTGTCGTCGCGTCCGCGGGCACCTGAGGCGGGCTGACCAGTGGACGGCCTTTCCCTCCGGGCGGACTGATGGGCTGGCTGAGGGAGCGAGGGAGCGAGCCCATCACATCCTCTGTGGTACATTGCCCTGTATCATTGTCTTCGTCACTCAGGCGACGTCGTTTTGGAGGTGGCTCCATGGTTTCTGGTGTCAGACTGTGGCATAGATCAGTATTTGAAGAGAGTTGAAGAAGTACAGTAGCAGTATCTCACGTTATTGGAGCCAGGGTTGTAGGTAGTGATGGACAGGTAAAAGGGTATATGAATGGCCGAGCCAGATGGTCTTTTGCTATGTCCGTTGCCTACCTATTATGCTCTTCATCGCATCGAGGCACCACCTCTGCTTACTTCTGACCAATCTGGCATGTCGATAGAGACCAGGAAGGAGTCGGAGTGGAGGGTGTGTTGCAAGCGACGGCTTCTAGAACACATGTGTTAACAGTGACCTCGCCTGGTGGTGTGGGCTGCAGGGACGGGTCAGGTAGTTACTAACCTCACTTACTCCTGGCTAGAGTCGTGGTTATTTGCGGAAGCAGCTCAATCTCAGGGGGACAAGGACTGGACCAGGGTCCGCGCAGCACGACCAGTCACCTGGAGAGGCTTGGCTGATGAGACACTGGCCTCTAGGATCAGCACCAGCTAACTGGACCTGCCATTTGACTGGGCTCGACCTGGGTCGACCTCGCACCTCCTACAGCCACCACCGCCGTGCCCTGTCGCGACTTTCTTTCCAGCGTCGACCTGGGCATACACCCTTTCCAAGCCGTTTCTTCGACACTTTCACGGATAGCTGGCCACGCAGCATCATCTAATTAGTCTTGCGCAGTCGAGAGCCTGCCATCGGTACCGCAGTGGGCGTCACCGTAGCGTCGCGTTGCCCCTGTCGCTCGCCGTCGCCTGCGTCTTCCGTCCTTGTCTTCCGCTCACGAGATACCCGTCTTCATCCAACTTTGCCCCATCGCCACCGACCCCTGATGTCTAGGTAACACTACTCTCCACGAAGCGACAACAGAACACGCGAGGCGGACACACGTGTGCTACGAGGCCATCGACCCTCGACCCCTTTGTGCCGTCTTGGCTGCCTACCCGATCATCTTCGCGGTGAAGGATCAGTGTGCTGCGCTGTCCTCCGTCGAGGCGCCCATAGATCATGAGGCTTTCTTCCTTGGTATGGGGCCTGCTCCTCGGGGCAGTAGCCCACGTGTCGGCCCAGGACGAGGAGGATGAGGAAATACCAGCCGATTACTCCCAGGAGTATACCGAGTTCGACGGGAAGGTGGTGCCCCCAATCCTGGAA
Organism: Endothia cerciana; assembly: GCA_026119935.1. NCBI lineage: Eukaryota > Fungi > Ascomycota > Sordariomycetes > Diaporthales > Cryphonectriaceae > Endothia > Endothia cerciana. The sequence continues at coordinate 127,386 of JALRMH010000036.1, read as the reverse complement.
TTGACACCCGAGACCTTCGAAAGAGAGATCAAAGCATCCAAGTACATGATGGTCAAACATTACAGGTCTGTGCTGCCTCCCTGTCGACTCTGGCTGAAAGAGATATCCTGCTGACGAGACATAGCCCGTACTGCCCTCACTGCCAGGACTTTGCGCCCAGCTTCCGGACATTGTACGAGTTCTACTACACCGAAGAGACGCCAGATCCGTCGACAACATTTACAGAGTATTACGATTGGCGATTCGCAACCATAAACTGCATTGCATTCTACGATCTGTGCACCCAGAACGGCGTCAAGTCCTATCCGACAACAGTGCTATTCGAAGATGGCGTGGCCAAGGATAGCTGGAAGGGTGTGAAGAGCATACAATTCCTGTCCGAGCAGATCGAACCCGTCCTCGAAAGCTTCAAGCCTGGTTCCAGACCCAAGACAGTGCTGACACCTAAGGCGTACGATAAGCAACGTCCTAAGGCAGAGGGCGACTCGGTCGCTTCCATACCCAAGCCAAGTGCCGCAGGGGAGGTCGAGCTTAGGGAGGCTGGCAAGGCTGGCGCGGCCCCTGCCGTCGAAGAGCTGGCTGCACTCGAGCCCAAGGAGCCCAAGGCCGATGCGGTCAAGGCTGCAGTGCCTGCCCCAGCGAAAGCCCAACCCGCGAAGCCGACAAAGACCCCAAACCCGAACGGCGTATCTGTCTCTCTCACCGCAGAGAGCTTTCAGACACTGGTGACCATGACGCAGGAGCCGTGGTTCATCAAGTTCTACGCGCCCTGGTGCCATCACTGTCAAGCCATGGCCCCGAACTGGGTCCAACTCGCCAAGGAGATGCAAGGGAAGCTCAACGTCGGCGAGGTTGACTGTGAGGCCAACAAACGCCTCTGCAAGGACGCCCATCTTCGCGGATACCCTACAATCTTGTTTTTTAGAGGCGGCGAGCGTGTCGAATATGACGGGCTGCGTGGGATTGGTGACTTTGTGCACTACGCTGAAAGTGCTGTTGAACTGTCCAATGGTGTGCAGGAGGTAGATGCCGACTCGCTCGAGGCCCTCGAGGCCCGAGAGGAAGTGATTTTCATCTACTTCTATGATCATGCGACTACGAGCGAAGACTTTATGGCTCTTGAGCGGCTGCCACTGAGCCTCATCGGGAAGGCCAAGCTGGTTAAGACCAAGGACCCCAGGCTGTACGACCGGTATAAGATCACCACTTGGCCGAGGCTCTTGGTCTCTCGTGAAGGCCGACCGACCTACTACACACCTCTCACGCCGAACGAGATGCGCGATACCCGCCAGGTCCTAACGTGGATGAAGTCAGTCTGGCTGCCAATCGTCCCGGAATTGACTGCTTCGAACGCCCGCGAGATCATGGATGGCAAGATTGTGGTACTCGGAATCATCAATAGGCAAGATCAGGAGTCGTTCTCAGGTGCCATCAGGGAGATGAAGAGCGCGGCCAGTGAGTGGATGGACAAGCAGATACAACTTTTCCAGCTCGAACGCCAGGAGCTCCGCGATGCTAAGCAGCTGCGCATCGAGGAGGCTGAAGACCGTGGCGATCAGAGGGCCCTCAGGGCTGCCAAGAGCATCCATGTGAACATGGATCGTGCAGACCGCAAGGAGGTCGCATTCGCCTGGGTCGACGGTGTTTTCTGGCAGAGATGGATCAGGACCACTTATGGTATCGACGTCAAGGATGGCGAGAGGGTCATTATCAACGATGAGGATGTGAGTATTCAGTTGGTTGCCACTGGTACCGTGGCTTTCCTCGCTAATCCAGCTCCAGAACCGCCGCTACTGGGACCAGACCAGCACCGGGAATTACATTGTCCCGTCGCGTACCTCGATTCTGGAGACCATCAATAAGGTCACGGCACAGCCTCCGAAGATCAAGCCCAAGCTGACGATATCGAGCTTTGAGAAGATCTTTTTCGACATGCGGGTGACCTTCTCCGAGCATCCATACCTCACTATCGGCTGCGTCGCTGGCCTGCTTCTGGGCTCGGCATCATGGTTCCGCGGGCGTTTCGGCAGGAGGAGAGCTAATAAGCTTTTCCTGAACGATGACTTCAAGGCACCGCTCCTCGGCTCTAACGCCAACGGCAAAACGGACTGAGGTGATGGAGGCGAATGAGATGGACCCGACTGACAAAGGTAAAAGTTCCTGGCAGTTATATGACGAGCATGCTCAGCCAGCAATTTGGGTAGGCCAAGAACGCTTTTTCACGGCCGCAAACGTGAGAGCCACATGTTCTATATGTTTGTATATTTAAGCGTCATGCCCGTACATGTGATACACAACGGGCCATCAGTCTGGGCCTGGTCTCTGAGGTACGGGCATGATCACGGTATATGGGGCGGCTCACGATTCATTCAGCCATCGGCAGCGTCCGGGGTTGAGGAATGCGGCAGGTTGGCTGTATGGGAATCATCAACGAGAAGCGACCGACAGGATACCCAAGTCGGCACGCTAAGGAGGGTATGCATACTAATATGATTCTTGTTTCTTTGTTCGGTACGAGACTATACGAACATCAGCAGGAGAACGTGTTCAGGTTTGTCTGCGGCGTCCAGCGTTTCAAATTTTAGGAGTTTGACGAAGGCTTCAATATAAAGCAGTGAGATACCACCGGCACCGACGTTCTCGGAGTCAAAAGCACAGAATTTCACCCCGGGGACGTGTGAATCCGTGAGACATCGGCAGGAGTGGTGTTCGCGAACCAACGGAAACCAATATCTATGTACGCAAGCTGGAACTTCACGATCGCCAACCGCGACAAGGCGGGAAGCACGCAGGCAAGCCCGCACTAAGTGTAGATCTCATCCGTGAACCCGTTGAGCTCCAGTCCGGACTTGGCGATGTCCTTGACATCCACCAAAAAGTCCAGTGGCATCTCCACCAGCGTACCCCTTACCCGGCCGAGCCACTCCTTGACCTCCTGGACACCACCGGGGAACTCCTCCCTGACGATATGGCCATAGGGCACCTTCCCGGCCAGTTCTTTCTTCTCGTCTTCGTCTCCCTCCTTCAGCTTCTTCTCCTCGTCCGACCCGGGGATGATGAAGTACTTGCTGAAGAAGTTATCATAGTCGTCCCACGTGCGGATGACGTCGTTGGGCACATTGTGGAACGCCTTGCTGAACACCTCGGTGTTAGTGCGCGCCGTGCCGCGCCACAGCCGGTCGAAGTCCTCGCTCATGGGGTCCACCACCAGGCGGTCGGCCGCCGAGTCCCAGTCGTACTCGTTCGGGGACCTGCTCACCGGCTGGAAGTTGGCGTCGGGCCTGTCCCACCGCTGGTCGGGCAGGAGGCCCAGGTGCTTGCGGAACAGCTGGCGGCGCAGGCTGGCGGCGAACTTGGACGCGGTCCACGGCTCGCCGTTCATCTCGGAGCGCACGGGCGTGGGGTCCTCGATGACGACGGCGATCTCGGAGTCGTGCGTGCCGAGCTGCGAGCGGTCGTTCAGGTTGGCGCTGCCGACGAGGACGAGCCTGTCGTCGGCGATCAGGCATTTGGTGTGGATGTACAGCTCCTCGGACACGAAGGCATCCAGCTCGGCCTGCTCGTCGCCCTCCCACGGGATCGAGTTCAGGTCCGGGCCCTCCGCCATGTACGCCGCCGAGATGGTGTCCCAGGTCTGGTCGCCCTGGCGCGACGCCGCGTCCTGGTACCGCCGGTACTGGCTGCCCAGCCGGCCATGCGTCTCCTCGTTGCGCGAGTGGCCGTCGTAGCCGCTCTCTGCGGCGTCGTCGAATTCCTGGCGCGCCTCCTCGTACTGCACGCCCGACTCCTGTTCCGCGCGCTGCATTGTGGACGAGACGTTGAGGCGGTCGTAGTTGCGCAGGTTGTAGAAGGATATGTAGCGCGAGGGGTCCTCGATCCCGCCCTGCGACAGCTTCTCTATGATAGAGTGCCCGCCGCGGCTGATCGACTTGTACTGGAACTCCATGATGGCGCGTGTGCCGAGGGCGCCGTCGGACTTGAGGTCGCCAGCGAAGGCGGGTACCGCGGGGATGGCGATGATGACGCGGAAGGCCTCGCGGTTCTCATGGGCGCGAAGGATGCGGTTGACGATGGCGGCGCCTATCTTGTTGGCGATCGGGTGCTGGTCGTCGTCGGTTGCGGTGATGAAGAACTTTGCGCCGTCAGCGGGCAACCCACGTGATCGACGATCGCTAGGAGTACAAACCTGATTCTCGATGTACACAAACTTCTGAGCATTCGTGATGGCCTCGATGTAGGCATTTGCAATGGAGTGCTCGGTGGGCTTTCCAGCGGACCACCCTGTGCAGCTGCGAGGTCTGGGTTAGACGCGTATCGCCACATGGCTCCCTGAGAAAGAATGTGGCTCACCTTCGGCACATCTGAATGTGGGCTCCGTGGTCCTCACGGCGCTCCTCCTGCTCTTCACCCCAAATACGTCCAAAGTGCCTAGTAAAGTGACGTTGAAGGCCTCCGAACATCTCACCGGCCTCCCGCTCTCCTTGGTCCCAGAGTCTCTCTGAGGGAGGAGCATGGTGGATAGCCTGTTCAAACTTGTGGTATTTGGTTTTCAACTCATCGGTGTTATACTTCTGGCCGAAAATGTAGTTCCTTGGAAGTATCAATAATCTGTGCGAACCAAGGCCGTGGAAATTGACACATACCATCGGTCTTCGAAGTGGTACACTGTGCTGTTGACGATGGGCCCGGTCATGGAGATGCTAATGTCGGACCAGCCCATCCGCGAGTACTTGGTGCGGTCGACTGCTTCATTGTGAGCAACATTCTCCGTCAACATGGATACGGCACCGGACAATCTTACGCTTGTTCTGCTCCCATTTGTCGACGCCTTCAAAGTCATAGATACGAGCATTGTTAAAGTCCTGACCAGGGAAGATGATGGCATCCACATTGCCAGGGTGAGCATCAGCAATGGGGTGGCTGTTGGTATCCCAGCGACCATAGCCTTGCATGAGAGTCAGCATACAGGTTAACGACGTCCAGTATGGCATTTGAATGACTCACAGGCGTCGAGACCGCCCATAAAAGCAACCTTCCTGTCCACGACGCAGAGCTTCTCGTGGTGAGACCAGAAGAGCACAACATCGTCACTGGTTCCATAGAGCGTCTTCAGCGCATCCTTGGACAGCTTCGACAGGCTGAAGGCGCCTTGTGACAGGTTGGCGAACGCAGTCTTGAACTCGGCGCTGATGTCCTGTTCGGAAATAGAGTGATCGGGGTGGCGAAACACCTTGATATTCTCGTGTAGACCCTCCAAGTGTTTTTTGGTGTGCTAAAGAATCACAGGTCAGCGAAAGCATCATACGGTCGGGTAAGAACTTTGCCTTACCTCAGAGTTCACTAAGTAGTAAAGATGTCAGCTGGTAAATCCCAAGTATGATGGTCGCGGATCACTTACAGGTCAAGGCCTGCTCGACCTCCTTGAAGACAATGATCCTGACATCAACACCTCGCTCGGCAGCGGCCTGCAGCATGTGGTCAAGGCGGTACTTGTTGTTCTTCGCCGGAGGCCGGCGGAGGTACAGCTCAGGGGACAGCCACCAGTCCAGAATGTAGATGCTCTCTCGGGCCTCTGTGGTCACGTATAACATCAGCTGAGTACCGTCACATTTCCGACGGAGGAGTCTCGAGACAATTTCACATCAAACAAGTAATATGCGAGAACTTACGTTCGAGAGCCTCCGACACAGCCCAGAAATACGAGCACCCGTCCACATGCCACTTGACATGGCCGGACGTCTGCGGCGCAAAGCTCTGGAAGCGGTTGTCCTTGTGCTCGACGTGGAGCTCATGGCACACCTCACCCTGGTGGGTGTGCGAGTGCTTCTCCCCCTCGGAGCTGAAGAGGCCGGCGATGCCCTGCTCAAGCTTACGAAAAACGTCCATGTTGAGATTTCCTTCTGCAGATTGTGCTGGTTAGAGCTGACAGAGAACGGAGGTCTGAAAGTAAACAGACGTAAGGACGTGCCTGTTTATACTCTGTAGACGTGTCGCCCGGTCGGTGTTGTGGGGCGATGCTGTGTATATCTGTGAGGTCAGAGTCAGGGGTGGCCCCACGCAAACTCGCGTCTCCACGAAGCTTCGCCTGAGATCTTCACAGGCAAGTTGGCTGGGCCTCGGCCAGGAAGATAGATATGGTCAACGATAAGAATGCTCCAAGAAGAGTGATCAAGAACAAGACATGCCTTTGATGCTCATGGGAGGACAGATTGCATTCAAAGAGGAGGGATTTTTGGTGTGTAGCAGACAATATTGCTCACTCCGCTCTGACGCCAACTCATCAGTGACCGTATGCGTTGCCCCTCGTTACAAGCTCGCTGCCATGGTACTATGTAATGTCCTCTGGGGCTGAGGGGTCGAAACACGGGGTCCCTGCAGATGGAGGGCTTGGCCTGCATAAGTTGGATCAATCACTGCCACTTTGAAGGACCCATACAGAGCGGTGAATCCTCTAGTCGATGCCAAGCTTCAATTGAGAACAATTCTCATGAGTGATGGACGCCTGTCATGCAGTCGGTTGGCCGAGAGGTTCTTGGCCTTCAGGTCACCATTGGCTCAGGCAGGATTGACAGAGTTGGTCCCTGGGCCGATATCCATCTCCTGCAAACGTGGCGGCACAACCGGGATGGTTCCGTAAACAGCTCCGTGTCTGGTACGATTTTGACCCGGATGGCTTTGACTACCTCAGCGGACAAGCTCAACAGTGGGAAATGATATGTTTCTGTCTGCTGTTGGAGACCCAATGAGTCCTGAATAATTTGGTCACCAAAAAGCAGAGAGAAAAAAAAATCATCATCCACCGCTGATCTCGCTCCTGGTAGCATGACCTTGAGGGCGTTTAGTCCCTGTACCGGCAGGGCTGAACTCCGCAGCGCTAAGTCGTTGTCGACGCCGCTGCCCCTAACGCGAGCCGCGAGCCGCGAGCCGTATAACAAAACCATTGATGATCTTGGAGGAATTGCAGAAGCCGAGAAAATTGGCGGGGCCTGCGTCTAGGAGATTTCGTCCGGGGCATAGGGATCAACATTGAAGGCGCTACGTCGCCGTTGACCATGCATCTGGAATCGTAGAGTAGGATCTCCGGGATCTTGACGCTGTCGCACGGATTGAGCGCACATGGCGGGCGGCTGCAGCGGCTCACGTTGAAGCGAGTCCCACATCCCGGGCACCTGTCTCCCATGCGACTTTCTTTCTTTTTCATTAATATATTGAGACATCTGGTGGCACACATACTCGGCGAGGCGAACAGCCTTGTGTAAGCGTACACTCAGAGTACAAGCCGATGCTCTGGACAAGCGACGGCAGGCTGGCATGTGGAGCAGTTCGACAACGCTCGACATTGAGCCTACCCGTGACGCTGGCGATAGGTCGAAATATGCTCGTTGGCGCTGGACCGTCAACGCCGGGCAGAGAGTAGCCAGGCACCAGGATGGGGCCGTACCTAGGAGCGAGCGCGAGACTCTGTGCCTTCAACGTAACGTGACACTGCAGAGTGAGCGGTGACGGACGAGAGAGCGCCGGCTCTCTGGCAACGGAGAGCTCTTATTTTGCTTAAAGATCGCGCGGAACCAGTCACCAGACACACGCAAAACCGGACACCAAAATTCGGTCATCTCTCGTACAAGACCTCAGCCGCATGTTGTCTTGGGCATCTCATCTTTGTTCGTACGTCGAGAGATGGCTGACGAATGGTACACAGGCTAGATCTCTGCAAATTGTATAGATGTCCATCGCCTCGCATTCAAGGTTCCGTGAAAAGGTTCTCAGGGCAGTCCAGGGCCGTCTCATGTCTGTGTCACGGCTATCTGCTGTTCCAGGATTCTGGGCAGGTCTGCAAGTCGTCTGCAAGGACGATGCGCTGGCCACCGAACCTTTGGCCCTGTGACTCCCCCTCTCAGAGTAGCACGAGAAGCCGGAGTCGCTTCTGCAGCTATCCCAGCCGATATAAGAGCACCATTTGGAATCTCGCATCAAGCTGATGGCGATCGGTAATTCGAGAAGCGTGCGTAGCCGGGCAGATCTCCCTGGAGGGCCCATGTCGGTGAAGCACACCGTCAGAACGTCGCCATCGGTGTAGTGTCCGGTACTTTTGGTCCTACAAGTCCTCATATGAGTACGCAAGTCGCTGCATATCGCCCACATTGACGAAGGCACTCCGTTTAGTCTCTCCTCCCAGCATCGCACGTGACGGACGGCGCCGATGAAGACGATCTGAAGCTCTTTATGCCTCCAGAAACTCAGATGCGGGTCGGTGTAAGGGCATCCCCGCTCATATTTGTGAGATCATATCATGACTTGAGGCAGCAGGATCTTCTTGCCAAGCTGACTTCCGTGGTCAATGGTGCGAAAGTGTGTGTTACAGACAGAAGACCTGAGCTTCCCGTAAGCGACGGGCTCGTCTTTTCTAAGCTGGACAAGCGATTATCCGTTTGGCGTGGTCGGCCACTGGAACCTCGTTCAACGCTATCATCAGGACGAGAAGGCAAAATTCTTTTGTGAGCTGCAGCTCTCCGGTGGCTTGAGTGGTGCTACCGGTTTAAGCGATGCTGACGACGGTCCCAGGCTTCGGTACAGTGTCCGAGTTTGGCTCCTCAGACGCTGGGACCGCGGACAGGGTGAGAGATCCAGGGCAGGGTTGTTTTTCAAGACGGTGTGGACTGTGACGTGTCAGGTCGCTCAGCCATTCGTGGCATCGACGTGCTACGGGATGAACAGCTCTGACCGCACTGGTCAGTCTCCCTTCTCCCGAGGCGTGGGCTTGTAGAAGCAGATTGTCCCCAGCATCGTGATGACGACTTGTGAATATCCTCTGAGGGACATGCCCAGGGTAGAGGAATGATCGGTTGGGGGGGGGGGGATCGTGTAGATGCCAGGCAAGGGTTGTCTGACCAACAGGGCGACGAATAGCTCTCGAGTGTCGCCCAAGGCCCATGCCAGCCTTAGTGGGTCGATAGAGGCCTGCGAAGAGCAGCCGAGAACAGCGACAGCCGGATCTCAGACGCTGATTCGCATCTGTCGAGGACCAGGCGGCTCTGGTCCGGAAGGAAAGTTTGGGAAGGGTGGGGGGGAGGGGCAACGGGCCGTTGCTTGCCCTGCGTCTTACATATGGATCGCTAGACATGTTTCCATCTCATTTCTCGGATGTGAGTAATCACAAATTCCGGCTGCTGGCATGGTGAGGCGCGGACGCCCAACGCTGTCTGGAGTCTGCCTGCGTCCGCAGTCCCTGACCCGTGATGGTGACCGCCGGAGGGAGACTGCATAGTCACACTTTGCCTCCCGCTCCGCGCGAGTGCGGCGTCAGGAGAAGCGGCATCTGGGCCCCAGGGATCGAAACAAGAGGTTACGGGAGAGACGAAGGCAGGCAGGCTGCTGTGGCAGGACTGGGCTCGAGAGGGTGGGCGGCTCTCGCCCGGTCAGAGGGAGGGACGTCCCTGGGATGCCGGGCCAGGTCTGACGCCCCCTTGGCACGCGTATCCTGTCGAGGGATTCGTTGCTCGTGGGCGATGACGGAGAGATGACAAAGATGAGATTTGAGTTTTTGGTATGATACGATACTTGGTCAGGGAGCAGGCGGCAGGTATAGCTGGATGGATCAGGCTGGTGATGTCAGAGGCTTGTGCGACGAGGCGAGACTTATGAGGCGAATCATCTAATAGAAGAAGAGAAAAACGTCCCGGGATGCCACAAAGTTTCTGGAAGGTCGCGGCGGCGGCGCCTGGGCAGGGGGGGGGCGACCGTGGGGGACCTGAGATCCACGAATCCGCCAGGCGGGTACCCGTCTTCAGCAGCCAATAAGCCTGGCAGAGCACCTGCAGGACGACCTTCAGCCTTATACATGTAGCAATAGCACGCGACTTACACACAAGGGCCCCCTGTGGGCCCCCCCTGTGGTCCCCTGTGGCCTCCCCTGGCGGTACCTGAATATCACTACGACCTCGACCGCCCTGTCGTATTTGATAGCTCCACTCCTTCCTTGCCCTCAGGCGCGCATCGACTTGAAGCTAGCGATGCTCCCATAAGTAATTCGTACGTATAATCTCGAGCAGGACTCGACTTCGTAACGATCCCACCCAGTTTAACGGTCGCCTTATCCGCATCTTACGCGCTAGCTTGAGGCTTCTAATATCAATCTCGTTTCGCCATCCTCTATATCAAGTAATAGACTATATATAAGCGTCGTGGCCGCCCTTCCTCCACTGCTCCATTAATTCCTCCGGGCACTGTCCTTTCGGTTCCCAGGCAGACATCAGCATCAGCCACTCTCGAGTTGTCCCCAGACTTGACAGTTGTTCGACTGAAATCTGCCCCTTCACTGCTTCGACAGGTCCTGAGTCCTCCCCCCCCCCCCCCTCCTCCCCCATCGTTTCGGGCTGAGGATTTGTGTCTGACAGCCTTCTAGGGCCCTCGGCGCATGTAGTACCGCAACCCTCGACTGTCACGAGAGACCAGGCTTCCATTCTTCCTTCAGAGCCTGTGACATTGTCCCATACATCGTCACGGAGATTCTGCCCACCCGCCCACCATGTCGGGGCCAGGTAGCGCAAGGGCGCAAATTTTCAACGCAAAGGAGCACGCACACCTGACGCCCTGGCTGGCTGGGCTCCAGGCGCAATGCATCACATCCGACAAGATGATCAGCACCTTCCTCCCCCCTCTGAACCACGAGAAGCTTCTGGCCTGGTGGAAAGACCGGATCGCAGAGGCCGCCAGCGGCACAAGAGTTATCGTGATGCTGCTTGTTGGCTCGGAGCCCGGCGTGAGGGTGCAAGGAGACAACCTGGTCGGCGTGGCAATGCTGGCGATGCCGCATCTGGAGACGGCGCCGTTCCGGGCCACTATCGAGAGCCTGATACTCAGCACCAAGTACCGCCGCAAGGGTGGCGCAACAACCCTATTGAAGGCTATAGAGACGCAGGCAGTCCTCAAGGGGAAGACACTCCTGGTAAGCTTATCGCCTTCTTAGCAGCTAGAGGGAGCCTGTACTCACTGTTCTCACACAGATGGCCGAGATGGAGGAGGCATCCCCAGCCGTGGACCTCTTTGTGCGCCTGAGTTACCAAGTCGCCGGCACTGTACCCGACTACAGCATCAGCCCCAGCGGTGAGTTGCGGGGTTTCGTCTTCCTCTACAAGAGTCTTAAGGGTGTCAGGGACTAGGGGCGAGCCCGGGGCCACCCCTCTCAAGCGCGGGAGATCACTCGTGCAGAAGCCTCACCGTGGCTTCTCAGCGAAGCACCGAAGGTGCGGTCCGGGGCCTCCCCAGATGGAGCGGGAGGGTAGAAGTGAGCGTCAAGAGCAGGAGCTGACGCTACGGGCACCTCGGGTGAGGACTCCGAATTCATCCAAACGGCCTGACGAGACGGGCGTAATCGCATTAACCGGGAGCTGTCAAACCTATGATATTACTGTTAGACCCCCGCCAGCCCAGGACAACGGGGAAGGGGGTGGGGACTAACGAGGAGGCGGGTTGGATACCGGAATGTTTCAGAGCCCTCTTTTAGTAGCGGATATCATCACTCCTGGAGGCTGGGGGGCCATGCCCACGCGTAGTCTTCTGGAGGCTGTACACTATACAATGGATCATTGATCGCAGCTACACTTCTCTTCACTCACGGACAGGTCGGGTAGTATTGATGCTGCAGTCGCTCGCCACGATGTCGCACGACCACCATCTTGTCACACCCAATGCACACTAGTGAAAGTCTGTTTCAGTTAGTGAACATGCGCAGAATGCGGTTCGTCCTGAACCCACCAGAGGTCATCCCACCGCCTGATGGAAGCCGCCCCATCCCCCCTCATCATCGCAGCCCCGTGCCCAACGACTTCTTGGATTTGTCCGGGGGGTTTCATCATTGAACGGGTTTGCAAGCCCAGGGCTGTCTGTTGTTGCCCCGGGCTCTCTCGCCCGCCGCTCGAACTTGTAAGCCCCCAATCTTCCCCGTGTGCTCATCACGGGTGTCAAATCTTGGATCGTGACTTCCAGCTTCCGGTGCAATTTCCACTCTGGGGCCCTTCTCTTTGGCTGTTCGCTTGAGGCAGCCAGCAATGAACAATCGCCCACGAGGCCCGGCGACCTACACGTCGAGCGTCCGTCGGGCATCTCCGGGGTTACAATGGGTGCCCGATCAACGTTCATCGGCTCAGAACCCATCAACCTCATCTCGCTATTGAAACGAACCAATAATATTTTTCCCTTTTTTTTTTTTTTTTTTTTTTCCTTCCTTCCTTCCTTCCTTTTCCTTATCTTTTATTCCATTTTTTATTTTATTTTTCCCCCTCATTTTCTTTCTTGCCTGGATGCCTCCCTCTCCGGAAGCTAAGTGCAGCAGTCGCTTAACCGCACTGACGCAACGCGAGCTTGCAGGAAATCGGCAAGGCAACCTGCCGCGTGCCTCGTCGATTGTAAGCGATATCTCCCTCCCGGCCAGGCGCCTTCGGAATCCGAGCCCGACAGCACCTCGGCCGCGTCACTTGGGTCGGCTGGCCGTAGTCGATTCCTCACTTAGTGTCGCCCATCGACCGGATTCCCAAAGCCTGGTGAGAGTCCATCGACGACGAGGAGGAGGAGGAGGAGGAGGAGGAGGAGGAGGAGGAGGAGGAGGAGGAGGAGGAGGAGGAGGAGGAGGAAGATTGTTATGCTTGGTACTAGGGAGAGTAGTACGATTCGCAGGGGCGAGAGGTCGAA